>PVJX010001822.1:35869-147945 GCA_004027295.1 Dolichotis patagonum | reverse complement strand
AATAAGATGTGGTCCCAGTTATTGATTCTGGGAAGTACTTCCCGTGTACTTTGGTTCTTGTTCATGAATTCTCTTCCTACCCCTATATCTTTGAGGTTTTTACCTACTTTGTCTTCCAGCAGTTTTAGTGTTTCTGTTTTAATATTTAGATCTTTAATCCATTTAGATTTTAGTTTAGTGTATGGTGATAGACATGGGTATAGTTTTAGTCTTCTGCATATGGACAGCCAATTTGTGGGATTTTAGGTTGAGCACTTTTCGGCAGCAATGAAACCTAGACAAAGCTAGATTTTAATCGGCTATTCAAGACCAAATACTACCAGTAATATGCCCGAGGCAGCCTCCTGACTGGATGTACTAAATGTCTTGGAATGCGATGCTTATACTTTCTCCAAAAACTTTTCGATGAGATGTATAAAAGCCAGCCATTTCTTCTGTAGCATTATCCACTGTAGCATGAGATGCTGACAGTTAACTTTCATGGCATCTTATTTTGCTTTTATTTTAAATTGACTTTAAGCCTTCTGAAGGTAGAGTGTCTGAATATATGATCACATTCCTCTTATCTTGATAGAAGTAATTCAGATATCGTCTATGAGCTTCTTAAAATCTATTCACACTAACCAGTAGGTGAGGGCCTCATCTTTCCCTCACTCCTCTCATTGTCCCTTTCTCCAAATGCAAAGCACTGTTAATGCTTCAAGAACTTATGGCGATTTTTACTCTTGACTGTGTAAGACAAAAATCAAATTCAGACCTTTGGGAAACAAATATACCAATACTTGGCCTAGTACCAGATGAACAGCCAGTGCTTTTAAAATGCCAGTTGAAGCCAGGTGTGGTGTTGCAAGCTGTTTTTCCTGGATTCTTCTTTGCTTCTTAAAGTAACCTGATCCCCACATTTAAAAACACTGATATGTAATCACTCCAATTAGAGTGCTCAGCATTCAGACACGGTGGTATTTTTGGTATTGAAGCTCATGAATGTCCACATTGGGTAAATAAAGACAATGAGTAGCTTCTGGGAAGTTCAGGTCAGGTTTTGCCTCTAAGTTTTCCACAAACTTTTGGTTTTCAGAGCTCTTGGGGTTTTGGAATGGTAGCTCTTTGAAACTGCTTCTTGCTTATGCTTGTTAGTTGTTGCTTGTTCTTCCTTTAAAAAACTGGGTTTCCGTGGGTCAGATGGGGCAGCTCTTGATATCATTATTCATCTTCTGCTTCCTGAAGGAAATCTGTACTTCTTATATTTCCAGAAAGAGGAAAGCAGAGGAAAATTCATCTTTGGTCTTCCCTCTGGGTGTCTGTGGTAGATCCTGATTAGCTCTGTCTCTCAGTTGTAAAAATATACTTCTTGGCCACCAAATATCTCAGTCACTCCCTTGATCCTGCTCAAAAGGTGTGACAATGTTCATTGCTGGTACAGATAGATTCTTAAATTGAGAAGAGCATATCTGGTTTTCTTCTGAGCATTTGGAAAGATTTTTAGTGTGGAACAGACTGTAAAGAATAGTCTCCTTGTTTTAACACAGAGAACACACAGAACAGCTTCTAACGGCTTCATATCTGGGAAGGGTCTTGATCCCATGGAGGACTGTTCTCTTTAGACTATTTCTTCCCTATTCCTCTTACCATGGCTGTGGTTTCCACTCTTGCTTTTCTGTAATCTCAGGAGGTCTCTTCTACCCTATCTTTATTTCTCTGGCCTGCTATCTCTGCTGCCTGCCACTTTTTAACCAACAGTATCTACTTTTTGTTATTTTTCACTACAGATTGTGTGTCTATAGGTGTTGGTGTGGATGGTCAGTTGCCAGTCTCTGAAGGAGCTGCCTAATGTGCTGCTTTTCCCTCAGTCTTTGTGCTGGAGACTTTTCTATTTTGGATTCTGCTCACATAGCCAGACACTTAAACTTCTATTTTCATGACTGTTTCGGGGGACTTGGGCTGCTGGGCAGCTGAGAGGCGGATATCTGAGGTGCTGCTGTTTTAAAGAACTTTTATATGCACACGGATGGTTTTGATCTCAAATTAGGAGTGCTAATTATGAAATCTGAGAGTGTGCAAAGATTCCTGTAAGAGTCCATGTAATTCTTAGTTCTTTTCATAGCATGTATATAAGTTGCATTCTTCTCTATACATTCTTCTCAGTAATAATTATAGGTGTTTATAATAGTATAGATGTTTCATTAGTGAAATTTACAAATCATAGCTTTAGCCTGGCAATTTTACACTTGGGATCAGATATGTTTAGAGCAGTTCAGATGACTAAGTTCTTTGAAGGGTCTCTGCACATTGTTGCCTTGCATGGTTGAGGAAGGGTTGTTCTCTCTCTGAGTGTAGTTAAACAGTCCAGTCTTTACTGCACTTGTTCCCACCCAGCATTGTCATTTCCTACCAGGGGCTCTCCATTTAAGACTTTGGGTTGGCACGGAAACATTATTGCTTAAAAGAGCCACCCTGTTCTTGAGTGTAGTTTGACAGGTCTTTATAAACAAACTTTGCTGCCTTGTTGAAATTGGTGGAAAAATCTAGGCCATTGTGTTTGTAGTTCATAGCTATTGAGGAATTGATGTTGGTTTTCCTGTCATCTAAAATAATCATTACAGGTTGAGTATGAAATGCCTTCATTTGTACTCAAGGTACATCAAATAACACCTGTTCTGCCTGCCCTTTCCTCTTTCTACCACAAACTATGTAGGATCTGCCTGTGTGAACTGTTCATTTCACATTCACAGGGATCCCATATTGTATGTGTGTTTAAATGCCACACAAAGTTTGTCTTCAAGATTACAAATGATGGAGTTTGTTTGCCTTCTGCCTGGGGGTCAAGAGAATGGGAAGTTTTGTGTTTATCAGTTTGCTTGGCTGTTTCCTCCCTCCTCCCCTACTGCCCTCTCCTTGTCTTAGGCAAAAAATGCATTGGTCCTGTGCAGTGACCTCCCCTGGGTCAGAGGATTCTGGAGGGCTTTGTGTGCTCATTTCCTTAAAGAAGTGGAAGGTAACATGTTTGAAAGCCGGGCAGCTGTGGCCTGTTCCAAAGCATTACTGTTGATTATTTGTTTTTCTGGATTTTGACAAAGGAGCTCTTGCCAGGAGACCTTTGCCCTCCTGTTCATGCAAACCCCAAATTACAAAAATACTTAAGAAAAATAAAACAGAAGCCAGGCTTAAGGTTATCTTACCAAAACAGGACTCTTTCCTTCTTTAGATTGCAAAAACAAATGAGTTCCCTAGTTAAGTTTCAATCAATCATTCTTGATGAATTCGGTGCAAGTTTTGCTTTATCTGTAACTCATACCATATTGTCTAGTCCTTGGGGCTTAGTTCTGTTCCCTTGCCTTATTTGCCTACCAAATGGTGAGTCCATTTGGAAAAAATGAATAGTTTGCTGGTTTCTTTTCTCCTTCATGTACTCAGTAATTAGGAAAAAAAAGTTCTCTAGAACGTGTGCTGGGGAATAATAAGCAGTTTCCTTGGGTGGTCTCAATAGCTCAACAGTTAGATTGTTCTGGAATTGAGCTTCTCACAAGTGACCTCCTAAGCAGGCAGGGGAGGAGTGTGAACTTTCTAATCTTTGGGAGATAAAGGGCTGCAGCAGTGGTGAGAGAATGTGGAGTAAGAATATTAACTCTGTCTCCGGCCATTTGACTTTTTTTGAGTCCTCTGCCTCTTCATTGCTGTGGACCTTGAACAAGTCACTTAACCGCCCTGTGCCTCATGTGTATACTGGGACAATAATAATAATACCTACCCCATGTTATTGTGAAGTGATAAGTTAATATTTCTAAAGTGTTAACAGCAGTGCCTGGCACATAATAAATGTCATAAAGTGGTAAGCAAATTAAAAAGTGGGGACGAGAACACATCGGAAGAGATTAGTGCCAGGAAGTCAGTGAGTGAATCCATTTCAAACCAAAAGAGATAACCATTGGTGACGGTAAGTGGCCCCCAAAGCAAGCAGCTTGGAGACCACAAGATAGATAATAAATCTGCCCATCTGAAGATTTTAAGTAGCTTGTAACTACTCATCTGTGTGACTTTAAGTGAGCTAATTAACCTCCCCCATCTGCAGAAGGTGACAGCTGCCTGGCTCAGGATTCTCTGACGTGTGTTACATCTCCGGGAAAATCCATGGACTACTGCCACTTTTAGTGGGTTGCTGGGAGCAGAAGCCAAACTGTGGTTTCAGGACTGAGGAAAGATGTCAGAGTTCCACCTGGTATGTCCATCATTTCCTGAGAGTGAGGAAGAAGCAAGAGCAAGTGCTCATGGCAAGGCTGAGACTGCAAGGCACTGAACAGAGCTGCTCCGTGAAGATAGTTGAACACTGCTGCCTGCAGACATGCACAGATTTCACTTGTCTATTTGTCCTTTTTTCTCTCAAGCATTGGCTTCTATTTTGTACTTTTTCCTGACATTCTCCCTTTCTGCACTGCACACGAAAGGGCCTTGTTCTTTGACATCTGTCTACTTTGGGAGGAAGGAAGTGGTACCCAGCAACATAAATAGCAGGTGCAAATCCTCCAGATGCGTTCTAGTGGAGAGAATGTTTAAGTGGCTGTGCTGAATTCTTTCTGCCTCTCTTGATAGCATATTTTTGATATTACAGCCCATCTGCACACCATTTTCTTGAGTGTATGCTTTTGGTTTACTTTGTTGTTCTCATTTTTCACCTTGAGCTCTTTAGATATTCCTGTTCTGCAAAGCTGTGTTTTGTTTCTTTTGTGTTTTTGTTGTGTTTCTTACTTCTGGTGCTCTGGCTCTGTTTAGTCATTGAGTAAAGGGTACTTATTTCTGAGAAGCACACTTATCTGGCACATGTTATGTGAACAGACTGTTCTCTGCAGATTCTAGTATCTTTGAGAGGTGATGCTGACAGTGGCATTTGGCAGCATGATGCTCTATTCAAACAAATATTCAACTTGGTTATGCTAATGCTTGTATCAGGCTTTGGTAACCACAGCACTCTCAGGTTTAAACCTATGAAGAATTACAGAAAAAGGGTGATGAGGTCAATGGAAGGAATAATTGTGTCTATTTTCTCAGGTTTTCTTTTTTTTATTTTTCTTCATTGAGATTTGCTTCAGGGTCTTTTTAATCAGTTAAGATGTGCTGGTTGTGATATGGTAACAGTACTCAAATTTCAGTTGCTTAAGCAACAGAGTTTTCTTCATTGCATCTGCTGCAAATCCACTGGGGTCTGGTTCCTGTGTGGACTTCATCACCTGTGTGTGGTGGCAGCTTCATGGAGTCCCCCCCGGCTGGGATGTTGCAGTGAATGAAAGGAAACATGGCGAATCCTGCACCATGTCTTGTAGGATTTGGCCTAGAGGTAATGTTGCTGTCACTCACAGACATTGGCCAGTTGATGAAAGACAAATGAAAGTAAAATCCAAGGACTGTGCCTAACAGTATGTGGGCAAGGAACCGTGACCCTATTGTGTTCTTGAAAGGAGGAGAATTGGAAATACTTGATGGATATTAAATGCCTTCTACAGACTTTAATAGATGCTATTGGCACAAAAATGAACAAACAGACTATACTGTAGTCCTTGAGAAATTAAAATTTTGGAACGAGCTTCAGAAATTGTAGAAATGTAGTGATGAAACTAAGATGGTTTAAAATCATCTCTTTCTTTTAAAAAGATTGGTAATGCTTGTCTCCCTTTTTGTCTCATTTTCCAAAAGTTACAGTTACTGAGTAACCTTAAAATTGAAAATCTTCTAAAGAAAGATTGCTTTTTCTTAATTTTATATAATTTTTGGATCAGTCTTTGAATCTTTATAAGTGAAACACACTGTTTTTGTGTTTTTGCCATGTGTTAGCAGTCTAAAAATTGAATGCGTCTAAAGAAAATAACTTCTTTATTACATGCTGGCTTAAAACTCAGACAGAATTCCATTGAAAGCCAATCAGTTTTTTTTTTCTATGTGACTTTCAGTGATGAAATTGGAAATAAACCAGCATTATGGCTTCATAATGGAAAATGTAGCCGTTCTGCACAATGCACAAGCAAGTTCATCATATAAAATATCCGACATCTGTCTGAAGTTGGTGCTGACCTTCTAAACTGTGACTGAACGTTCAGATTGTCTCCATCCTCCCCCAATGCATTTCCAGTGTTGGGGTCACAGCTCCATGCTTCTAGTCTGCTTCCTAGTGGGTTATGGGTTGTTTCCTAGAGTCTAGACATGGAATGAAAAATGGTTATGTAATCCATTTCCTGTTCTTCTCTGCAGATTTCATAGGAAGGTATCAAAACTTTAAGACAGACCACTCCTACCCTTAACCCCCAGTCAAAAGAGCAGACATCAGGGACCTGTGGACACAGTCCCCTTATTACCTATGGGACTTTGGGCAGGTTGCCTCAGCCGTTTAAATCTCGTTTGTATTCTCAACAAAATGAAGAGCATTAGAATTTTTTTAAAGGCTTCTGGTGAAAGTTAAGCATATGGCTCATATAAAATGCCAACAAGTCTGACATGGGACAGGCATCCAATAACTTCCCTTTAGCACTATACTTACTGGGTTTCCAAAGACTTCATCACATTTTATCTCATGGCAGGCATGTAGCTGAATTGAATTTTCACTAACTTGCCAAAAACAAACAACAGTGACAAAATAGACTTTGAATTCTCTTGGAGTTGCTGTCACAGTTGAGTTAGCAATGATCTTTCTTAATGATTACATGTGTCTGTCTTCTCCACTAGTCACATTTCTCTTCACACTTTATCTGGTTAGATTTTATCTAGATTGGATGCTCTATCTTTCTTAGGTTATAAATCCATGCTCGTACTTTTTTTAGGTGATTGCTTTAGTAATGATTAAGAACTGGGGAAAGAAACAAAAACTCATAATTTTAATAATTATGAGTGCTATACACTAGCACTAATGGAATAGCTAGTGTATAGGCCAGCTTTCCATCTAACAAGATAATTATGATGAGAAAAGGTTTACTTTGGCTCCCAGTTTTATAATGTGCAGTCCACAATGACTGGCCCCATTGCTTTGACCTGTGGTGAGAGAGCACCTTGAGGTGGCAGAGTGTGGTGGGGCAAACTCACTTTCATCGTGAGCAAGGGAGGAGTAGCAGAAAAGGAAGATCAGGGTCTCACAGTCCCCATTTGAGAGCACCTGCAGTAACCCAAGGACTTCCCACAAGGTCCCACCTCTCAAAGCCTCAACACCTCCTGAACTTGCCAAGCTTTTACCACATAGGTCTTTGCGGTGGCTATGGGACCTTCAAAGGTTCGAAACACAGCAACTGCTATATGCCTGGCTCCTAATTGAAGTTTCCATTTCTCGTGTGAAATCATTGTTACTCTTCCTCCAACCCTATAAAAATAGCTATGATCATTATTTGCATATCGCAGATGAAGAAATTCAGACTATGATGTTAAGTACTGAGCTCAAGGCAACATACTTAGTGCTCACACTGGAGTTTGAATCTGGGACATTTGACTCTAAAATAGCCTGTTTTTCTCCTGAGTTCTATTATACAAACAAGTTTGTATTCAAAATAAGAAGGTTATATTCCTGGCTGATGAATGTTGTATGAACACTGTGCCTGAGTGGATTCATTGTGGCAGCTAAAAATAATATGATATATTGTTGGCTTTTTATGCAGTCTAAACTTCTTGTCTGGGTGACTTGAAAATATAAATATGTCACTGCTCTTGATTCTTAGCAGAGAGTTTTAGGGACCTGGAAGCCTGGCTTTGTGTAACTGTGTTTTTAACTTCAGAGTTTGTGTTTGTGTGGTCCCTCTTCTGCATCCATGGTGGCAGGGTTAATAACTTGAAGTAATGGTAAAGACAGAAACCAGATAAACAGATAATCTGTACCTCCCTGTCTGAAGTACTCTCCCATTTTTCTCACCCTGATAAATTTCTAAACAAATTGCTTTACAATGTAAATGTAGGGGTCCTCTGTCCTTATTTAAATATTATGCTTTGGACATGACTTTCCTATTAATTTTCTATTTAAAACCATTTTCAAAGGTAAACAGCAAGGTCTGAATGAAAGCTATGGGTTGGAATTTTTATAGTGAATTATGAGGTTTATTTGGCTGAATACCATTCTTAAATGATAATGATCCTTCCTGTCTTAAAACCCAGTTGCTAAAATACAGGACATATGGGAGATCTTAAAAGGCTCAAGTTCCTATTATTATTTTTTTTTTCCCAAGTAGGCAGGAGAGTCTGGTGTATAATGTTCCAGTCTAGTTTCATGGTCCCTTTGATCAACCAAAAAGTAAAACTGAACAAGTCAGCATCTCTCAAAGGGTTAATGCCCTGGAATGTCACACTTCACAATTGGCATTATGTTCTTTGCATTCTTGAGGAATTTTCTCACTAATGTCAAAAGACTTTGGTTTGTTATTCAAGACAGTGGTCTAGTGACTTTGCATATCACATTCCTTTAACCTTGAAGGAAATCTCTGCATGCTAATTGGGGAAGAAAAAAAAAAAGTAGTGCAAGTAGTTCTTTAGCTACAGATGAATTAAATGAGTGAGTGTATTTAGGTAAAAACAAAACACCATGAAACCCTTGCAAATGAGTGGGCATTCTGGTAACATGGCTGCTTACCACATTTTGATCATTTGTTTATGCCATAATGTTGTGTCACTGTTATCAGATTATAAAGTTTTACAAAAAATTTTTCTCCTTGCTTTAGTTACTTATTGCTGTGTAAGAAACCACTCTAAACTTAGTAGCTTAAAATAGTAGCAATTTATTGTTTCTTAAGATTCCATTTGTTGACTCCTTTGGTGGGCATTCTGTGGTCACTGTATTCAGTTGGCGTCAGGCTGGGCTGGAAGATCCTAGAAATTTCCCTTCCCATGTCTAGTACTTCAGTGCTTTTCCACACAGCCTGGCTACTTCATTCCTCTCCCCAGTAACATGCTGGTCTTCTTCAATTGGCTGGGTTCCAAGAGAGAAAAAACTAGGGCTGCCAGTCTTCTGAAAGCTAAGCTTTGGAGCTTCAGCATTTATTTCTACTATACTCTGTTGGTAAAAGGAAGTCACAGAGTTATCTAGATTCAAGTACAAGGCAAGAGATGCTACCTTTGGATGGGTGGGGTGGCATATGCCTCCAGGGAGGGAAGGAGCTGGACACAGTGGCAAATGATGAGGTCAGAGGAAAGAAAGCTCCAGGTAGATATATTTGTAGCTCTCCCTCAACTTCTGTGTGGTGGCACAAGGAGCCAAAGGTTCTTGAGCTACTCTGAGATAGCTAAGAAGTAATGAGCTTAGGTCAGGAACTGGGCAGGGGAGAAGCCCCCTAACTCACTGTGGCATCTCGTGGCCTCAACTCCAGCGGGGGACAATAGCAGCAGATGCCTGTGGAATATCCAGAGTTGGAAATCCCACCCATCTCACTTCATGCTCACCAGGCCAGCAGCAGCCCAGCTTAGCCACTTTGCAGCAGAGGGCAGTGGGAATCCAGAGGATGCCATCTGATTTGTGATCTCCACTTTCCATATCGCTGTAATAATGGAGACTCTCTCCTCTCACCATACACCTGGCTGCTATCATGCGGATGAGCAGGAGAAAGGCAGGAAATCTGAGTAACTGAGCACAGTGCCTAAAGAGACTGAACCTGAAGAAATTGTTTACTTTATTGCATCAGACTAAATATTTGCCAGATGTGTCTACAATTAGGTCTTCTTCCTCCTGGTAATCTAAATAACACCCCTATACACATGTACTACCTAATCCTGGAATCCTCTGACTATGATGACTAACCTGTGGATTTTGAGATGGGGAGGTGATTCTGGATTATCTGAGTGGCCCAGTGTAATCACAAGGGTCCTTAGCAGAGGAAGAAGTATATCAGAAGCAGAAGAAAGGAGACGTTATGATGGAAACAGGTGCTGGAGTGGTGGAAGAAAGGACCATGAGCTCAGGAATGCAGGTGGCTTGTAGAAGTTGGAAGAGGAAAGCAAAGCTCCCCTGATGCTGCCAGATGGAATACAGCATTGCCAACATCTGGATATTCGACATCTGACCTCCAGAACTGTCACAGAATGAATCTCTATTATTTTAACTCACTAAACTGAATGTGATAACTTGTTTTAGCACCAGTAGGAAATTAACACATCCCTCTACCCCAAGCAAAAGTCACTTAGAGACACCAAAGCTACAATTTTTCTGTTTATCTCAGTCCAGAGTGATGTTAGAGTTAGCTTTATTCTTTCTCCTTTCATTCTCTTAGTGAGATATTATCTCTCTTTTTGATAAACAGGAACATTGAGGGGAAAGGAGTGAAGTTCAGTAGCTTTGTCTAGGTGACATGGGTAATGATTGAACCTCGATTAGAATCACAGAACTCTCAAAGGACATCATGTAAGAGATAGGTCTTAGAGCAGATGTATCCACTAGGAGCCTATGTACCAGAAAACTTTTAGGAACTAACTAAAGCCTATTTCCAAAGTCCTGGCATTATAGCAACTTATTGACATGGTGCTTTCTAGAACTGGTATGAAAGCAATTGCTCCTACACGTGTTTCATTATCCACTCATCTTTATTTTGAAGATTGTAATTGATTACTTAAGAAATATATAACATATTTGTTGTACCTTTAATGATGTAGGCAGCTTTCAATTCATTTATAGGTTTTTTTTTAATAAAGCTAAGTGCTAACAAAATTTACAGAGCCATAAGAAAATCTCTTTAAATTTGGTGCTTCTATTAAAAGATGCAATCTGAGTTGTAAATTAGGGTGCCAGAATTCCCTGGTTCATCTTTGGAGGTCACAGTTGTGTGAGCTTTTTGTCTCCTCACCTATATCTAGATGTCAGGACTCCAGGAGTGTTCTGTTTGCGTGTTGCCTTCTGTGCGGAAATGGTACCTCTGAACATTTGGCTCAATTTGGGAAAGCCCTCCGGCACTTCTTCAGCTTTTCTGTCTTAGAATGGGGACACAGTGGCCCCCCTGGGGGATTGGGATTGCAGAGCCTACTCATGAGTCTGGGTCACTCAAAAATAATGTCCATATGTTGGGAACAGCTTGTGTTAAGAATAATCTTTGTGAGCCAGTTAATACTGTGAGAGATTTTTTCCTAACATTGTCATTGCTATTTGCAGCACAAATTCCAACCAAACAGCTTTTCCATTTTATCATCGGGATTGTAGAGGTGCCATGTAAAATAATTAAAATAACAGCAGCAAGGCAATCTATGCGAATGTTATGGTCAGTTCGGGAAATGGAATTCAGAAACTTCTAAATTTCTGCACATAAGCTTTGGTTATATCCATGAAACTTTAATGTTTTTTCAGTCCTTGTGGCAGATGGGAAACCATGGTTTTAGTCCATGTCTAGGCTTTATTGGAAGTGTGGCGCTGGCAGAAAAAAAATCCAGTAAGAAGGTGGAAAGTTAGGGTACAAATGTATGATTCCTGGCTGGTCTTCTGCACTCCCCATCTGAAAGGTGAATCCTTTAATCTAAAAATGAAAGCCATCTCCAGAGCCTCCTAGGCCATGTGTCACATACTGTCACAGCTTGGATCTCTCTCCTCATGCTCTTTGTTACTTCTGAATGTGAGCCTGACACAAAGTCCTCTCTTAAGAAAGGTTTCTAGAGGAGCCACTGTAATTGTGTGCATGCTTTAAAATAAAAGTAAGTCCCTTTCTCACTTAAAAAAAAAACAAACCTGTTTGTGCCCGATGAAAAATATCTTTGCATGTCTAGACAGTGGTGCTGACCAGCTGCCTTTGGTAAGGAAGGAATAACAGAAAAACTATTATTCTCCCCAGAAACCTTGTGAGGTCCTCTGCGACCCAAGTGACCCCTCGCCCCACTAGTGAAACAGGAGCCAGAAGTGTGCAAGCAGCCTGGGCTGGAGTTTGATGACTGATGGTATAAATCAGTCCTGGCATTACAGGGCTTTCCTGTTTTCCGCCAGCAGCCCTTTGAGGACTGCTGCTGATTGTCCTACAGATTGAGGGTGAAAAATTTCAGAACCAGCGTGAGTAGCATCCCCGATCTATTGTTAGGCTTCCACTCCGTTGGCATTCAGAACAAATAGAAAGGAAACTCTGTAATGGAATTAATTTAAATCAAGGCAGACAGAATTAAAGGACACTTTCACAGGCAAAAATAGTGGAGGAAGGATCAAAAGGGATCTGGTATTTGTTATCTGCTTTTTCCAGATCCTACGCTCAGGGCATTTTGCAGGTGACTTCACAATCATGAGAAAACACTTAAAAAAAAAAAAAAAGAAAAACCAAAAACCAAAAAACCCAAAGTGTCCAGACTATCTCTCTGCCTATGAGGTTGCAGTTATCCATGTGGTTCCACGTAAATTCAAATGTTTCCCTCTTGTTCTTCCTAACACCATCCATGTTTATGATTCTAAGTCATCAGTAACATCTGTGACTGCTGTTTTTGGGTCTTTGGCTGTTTTTGGATGAAGCTGAAAACTTTTGCTTCTATACTGGCCCAGAGAGAGTAGTCACATGCGGTTAAGTCTGGATGCTGTGGTGACCACATCCAGACCATTGTGTGCTGAATTTGTTGCCAAAGTATCTTCTACCTGGGGTGTGGGAAGGTGCTGGGCACTCACTAGTTTATGGCGGGGTAGCTTGTGTCTTAAACAGCTATGATTTTTTTCACACAGTTGTGTTACAGACCACATCCAAAGCATCTTTGAGGGTGTCGTTAACCCTTGCGTTGCACAGCTGTTGAACTTGCCCATCTTATGACACAAGGAGGTGCTGCTTGTTTAACAGAGATGCCTCCTTCATCTGCACATTCTCAGATGAGAGGATGAAGGTTCAGAGCGGTTGGGTAAGTTCACAGAGTCAGCCAGATGGTAGAGCAAGGATTCAGACCTGGATCTGTCTGGCTCCATGTGGAAAAGCCAGATTTTTTGGTTTTGGTTTTGGTTTTGCTTTTTACATTTCCAATCCAGTGAATACAAGACCGACTCCACATGATTAGTATGCTGCTTACATCATTTGCAACTCACCCAGTCAAGTTGGCTCAACCTAAACAGATTCACATCCTGCTCCGCAAGTCTAATCTATGGAAAGTATCAAGCAGATCATGTGCTTGGCTGCGGCGGCATTGTTCAAACTGCTGCAAAAGTTTCCAAAAACTTGTTCTCTCCCTCTATAACTTATGATGTCAGGGACTGGTAGTACTTTAAGATCATACTTTAAATAGTTTTGCTTTGGTATAAGGGTATGGAGAGCATTTGTCCTGAAAAAGCAAGACTCCTTTGAATAAAGAGAAAGATTGGGAGTCAGGTTGGGAAGCTAGGAATTGAATATGTGAAAGGTTATACTCTCCAGCTGACAGATGGTTTAGTTTCCTTTTCTCCCCATGACAAGCCTGAAGTCTAGCAGGTCATTCTTTCATGCAGTACACACTAGTTTTTGTTCACAAATTAGACTGTAGCATATTATAGCCTCTACTCCAGAAAAGATGCCAAGTGATCTCTAATATCTGTTACAAAGTTTACACAGAGAGAGCTCAAGAGGATGGTACCAACATACCCATCCTTCCATCAGTTTCTCCAGACATCCTTATTGATTCACTTGGAAATTTGTTCAACTTACTTCTTGAGTTTCTACTGTAGACTGGTAATGCTACCAACTGTTTCAACATACAGGTAATATTCCTATACTTTGTAGATTGCTGCAGGAGAAAAGGAAGAAGACATTTTAAACAGTAATTAAACTTTAGTATTAATTTGATTAGTTTGCCCTCTATAATTGTCTTAACCCACTTTCTGCTGCTATGACAAACTACCTCAGACTGGGTAATTTATAGAGTGGGAGTGTATTTGCCTCAGGAATATGGAGGCTAAAAATCCAGGAGCATGGTACTGTCATCAGTCCAATCTCTGCTAAGGGCCTTCTTGCTGCATAATATAATGGTAGAGTGCCTCATAAGGGTGTTATCTGGGAGTCTCTTCCTCTTCTTATAAAGCTTTTAATACCATCATAGAAATCCTACCCTGATGACCTCACCTACCCTAATTGTTTCCCAAAGGGCCCATCTCCAAATACCATTAGCATGGCAGTCTGGGGGTTAAATTTCCAATACACAAACTCCAGGGCACACACTCATTCCATAGTAGTAATTAATAATGTTAAATGTATTGTTCAATTCTTCATTCCATTCTTCGCAGGTAACTAAACGGGCATTTACAGTAAAACTAACATCTAATTAAAACAGTGTTTCTGTGGGAAAATTGCATCCTGCTGAAATATTTTTCAGTTTGATACTTTCTTCAAGAATAAAACCTGTTAGGCAGAAGAAAACTGCCTGTACTTAGCAGAATAATTTGTTATGTGAGCTAGAATTGGTTAAATGGCAAAATGTGGTACCATTTGAGTTTCTCTGGCCTATGATATTATAAATAATCTCATAATATAAGATATTATAAGATATTATAAGATATTATAAGATATTATAAGATATTATAAGATATTATAAATAATCTGCAGAATTGGAGGTTCTGCAAAATAAAAAAAGAATACCACTTCTCTTGTTGTAATAGGACAGACCCAATTCTATGGTGTGTAAAACAAGTTGAGATGTTCTCAAAAGTCATCACAGAGATACTTAATATGACGATATAGTAAAGTAATAAGTCTTAACTCTTTGACTCGTTATTTACATATTTTTTTCTTCATTCATACTTTTCTTACTAGGTTTTTCTTGTCATGTGATGTACAGGTCAGTTTTCCTGGGTGATACAGGTATAGTTGTGAATGATTTCAACTTCTCTTTCCAGCACTTCATTGCTTTGGAAAGTGAAGGGCAGCTTAGATGGATTGTTGAGGATACTTAATGCTGCTGCTTTTTTGAATTAAAATTAATTTACTTGGAGAAGATGCAAAAATAGAAACTAAATTATTATACAAATCAATGAAAGTATTTTAGTGAAAAATAAACAGCTTATTTAATAAAATTCTACATCTTAAAATCTAATTAGTATACTTTTAAAAATTACTGGTATTTTTTTCTAGTTTACTTGGCTGATATTTTTTCTAGTTTACTTTGCTCATTCTCATGTTTTTGAGTTTCTGTAATGAAAAACTTAAAAATTTATGGCACTTTCCCTGTCTCTCAATCTTTTCTTCTTCTTCTCCAATTTGGTAAAGACATCATTGTGTGTTAGTTTTAATATGAGGGAAAATGAAGGTGGGAGGGGAATTTGTATTAAATATTTGAAATTTTTCTTCCTTCTCATCACCAACATCTAAAATATGCATGGGATTTGGAAAACAAATTAGAAACAGGATCCCAGATATTTAAAAAATGCATTTCTAAATGGTGGGGTGTCTTGATTTATGAATTGTGTTATTTCATTTAGGAGCTTAGATTGCAAAGTTGTATATAATAGTCTCTTTTTTACTTGGGTTTTATTTTGACTTCCTCAAGAATGAAAATCCTTTTAAAAATTAATGTTAAATATTCACATTGCTACTATAAACTGGATCAATGGTATGAACTAGTAATAGTATAAAACAATAGTGTATTAACATTATAAGTTTTTTTGTGGGTACATCTTCTAAGAGAATACAGAATAATATCAATCAGAAATAGTATTGGTTCTTTGTTTCTCCCTGTCCCTAAACTCATTTGGAACACGAAGACCATATATGAAATAAGAGATATGATTCTTAGTCTTACATGTTAATTTTATTTATTTTTTGTTAGTGTTTGCAATACATAATGCTCACGTTCATCTTGTGTAGTTTGCACATGGGCATAACATGTCTTAATTTTTTTGTCCCCTTCCGCTTCTCACCTTTCTACCCTCCAACTCTTCCTTCCCTCTCCACTTGTAAAAACTCTAGTTCCTTTTTTCCTTCTATTCTTTTTTTTCTTTAAGTCCCTCTTCCCTACCGTTCCTCCCCATTTGCCCCATCTTTTATTTGAAAAAGCTCTTCCTGTTTCCTAGTATCTATTCTCTATTTTGTTTCTTATTTATACTTTGGATTTCTTATGCAGGAGAAATGATGTACTATTTAAACTTGTGTTGCCAGATTTTAATTTTAAAGTAAAATAAGACAGATGTGTCAGAATCATCCACCAAGAGAATCTTAGAAAAGACACATTTGACCTTCATCATCAGTGACTGTTTTTGCCCACTTTGATTTACATGTTAGCACAGTCTGGCTCACACATGGCTCTGATAGGCATTTGTGTAGCAAATGAGTAGAGGAAGAAATCAGGTGTGTTACCAAGCAGATAACTGAGTAGCTGATTTCATTGACAGTTGAGAACTTCATCGGTGTGGGCCACCACTGTGGGTTGAAATCATCTGTATTTTCTAGACTTCTTCTGTTCTCATTCTGCTTGACTGTTTTTCACAAAGAGACTCCCTCACTCTCAGAAATCCATGTGGCTTCTCACAAAAGCCCACATGTTATGGGGATGCAATGTGGAGATAATTATAGTTTGAATTTTAATCATTTAAGCAGCACACGTATTCTACCCCTCCTCCCTCCACTTTGTCACATGTAATTACATTATTATATGTCAGTCATTTAAACAGGATAAACAATAATTGCCGGAAAACCAAGATTTTTAATTTGACAAAGAGAATTGCTATGTAAGTGGAAGGGAAACATGCAACCATGTTTGGTGATTCTCTTTGTTTGTTTGTTTGTTTAGCAATCCAGGAAGTGACTTAAAGTTTGCCTGCTTGTATTTAATGCTAGATTTTTATCAAAAGAAGGGTCCTAACATTTTTCACGTGTGTTTAGTTAAGAGATTTGTTAAATGGAAACATAAGCTAGCAAGCAACAGTCTCACTTTTAAGCAGTGAGTTCCTCATAAAAGCTTTGTGTTCCATGCTCCAGTGTAGAGTGGAAAAAATCATATAGGAAGTTTGTCTTCGTTCTTCTCTGGGGAGTGCATCAAACGTGACCAACAGTGAATTCAGACCACCTGTGAGACTCTAAATTGCTTTTCCTCAATCTATGCTGAATTAAATAACAACAGTTGATTATAGTATTTAAAGCAAATCAAGGAATATTCAGAAGACTATGTGGATAAATACATTTAATAGTGGTATGGACTTTACTTTTATTGCAGATGGATTATTATCCAGTGAAACCATTCTTCTTTCATGTTGTAAAGCTTTCCAGATTTCAGGAAGCCAGGACAGCTGTATTTTTTTAAACCTTCACATGTGATCCAAAAGCATCATTTCCTAGGAGAAATGTAGATCTGTTAATCTACAGTATTTGTAAGCAATGTCTAAGCTCTTGTTTGAAAATATCAGCAGTACACCTGGCGGGGAAAGCTTTCCTGCCAGATAGAATGAAATGTTCTCAGCAGCTTGGGTGAGAAAGACTCAAGCAGGTGCTTCAGAACCTCTGATTCCTGCGTGCAGAGACTATGTAAAGGGTTTTGCCTGTCCTCAAGGGTAGAGAACGATTGAAATAAGGAACCCAGCAGTTTCTGTGTGCTTGCTTTGTCTTCAAGCACGTCCCCACATAACGATACGCAAAGATCCGAGGAAACGTGAGCTGACTGGATTCAACTAGGACTACGATTTGACAAGACCGGCTGCAACTGCCATGATAAACTCTGGAACGTGGGCAGGATAGGTTTTGTCTGACAGGCTATTGTCAGTAGGACTGCAGACAGTTGAAATGTGTGGGGAAGAGGGTTCCAGAAACTGAGGAGCTCGTTCCCTTTCTGTGAGTCTAAACTTACAAACTCATTTGGTTTGACTTTACATTTTGGCAGATTTTGCTTTCACAAAATTCTATTTTTGATACTCCTAAACCGCTATTGGGTGGCTTTTTTCAGAGTTACATGTATGTATTTTTTCTTTCCATTGTGCAGGGAAACCATGAGTTTGTTATAATAGTTTTGTTGGGAAACAGTAAGAGTGGTGGTACAGTTTTAGATTAACGCATGAACTTGACCATAAGGAAAAGCCACAGGACCTGGAACTGTTTGGATGGTGTTAGGTCAGCTCACAGCTTGTGCTTATGGTGACTCCACATTGCCCAACACAATGGCATCTTTGCCCAGGAATGTCTACTGCTCACTGGGGCAGTCAAAGTATCACAGCAGCCTTCCTCTCCAAATGACTCTGGGAACAAAGGAGCTAACACCATAAATCCGTGCCAAGTGCAACATCAAGTTCCACCAGCTCCAAGGAGAAACATTCCAAGAACCCTCAGTGTCGCCTACATTGGCCATCACTAAAAAGGGATTTTCAGTCTTGCTTAACATTGGGGATTTGAGTATCTCTTATGATAGCCTTTTCTTCTCTAGCAGTTAGGGCTGTTGTCTTTTACAGGAAATCTGCTGTGGACTGTGTTTTACTGAAATCTGACAATCCACTGTCTCTATGATGACCAAGCCACCAGACTGAGGTTAAGGAGCTGGGTTATTTAATAACAATGTTGCTGGCATCTTCTAGCTCAATGTCTTTCTCAATAACCACTATGTCCTTTTGTAGGTGCAGATGGAGAGGGTCGTAAGTATTTACGCATTTTCTCTTAAACTTGTGAGAAGTCTCTTTGTATCTTCGGGCTCTTATTGGTAATCAGTTGATTGATCACCTGTGAAAGATGGACTCATGCCATTGTGAGATCCCAAGCCCTACTTAGGTAAAGCAATAGCAGGCTTCTGAAATAAGATCCTTTGTAATGTAACCATAAAGCAGGAAGGATCAGAGGCACCTGTGGAATTTTTGTCCTCAAGTTTTTTTGGCAGTAAAAATTGCAAGTGAAGCACTGTTCATATTTTAAAGAAAAACAGTAGAAGTGTATTGTTGCAATTAGTTCCTTCCTTTAGGTTTTCAACTAAAGTGTAGAAGTATGTGAAGGTTTCCTTATCTTTTTGTCAACTGACCTGTATCTTTCCATGATACTTTCAAGTGGAATTTATTTAGCCTAAAAATGGAAATTAATTTTGCACTGATGACCTACGATTAGAGTATCTGTGCATTGTGAGGATGGGGGTAGCTACTGACCTTTCTATCTTTCTTTGTTATCTGTTGGTCTTGGCAGTACCTTTCCTTTCCCGGATGCATTCCCAGAATGCTTCAGTGAAGCAAATGCTCTCTTTGGAGAATTTTGGCTCTTTGTGGCTGAGATAAATATATATCAATTTAAAGTGGGTTTCCTCTATGAATGAATTCCTGCAGAATTGCCATTGTGGAAAGAATTAAAAGTGTATGCCAGAATGAAGGTTCCCTAAAAGGGTATGGTTTGAAGCCTCAATACACTGAGTAATGCTGCTAAGTAGGTTTTTCTTGTCAAAGAGTTTGAAGGTAGCTGCCCATCTCTTTTCAAAATGGAAGATGAGATTAATTGTCAACTGCAGTCTCAATTGGAACGTGGTTGAGGGAAATCTATTCTGTTGGTCACTGCTTATTGGAAGCACAAATGGAGAGGGCAGGAGTAGAGGGTAGTGCTGCAGGTAGAGAGGATTTAGACTAGCACTGCTATTCTTGTTGCACCATACTAGCTTACATTAAAATAGACAAAAGGATGGTATTTCCAACCAGTAAGGAGGGTAAGATCATCGTAAGAGATTTATAAATATACATCGTTAGCAGAGCGTAATTTTTAGAAGTCAGCATTCAGAGGCCAGCAAGGAAATAACTAGAGTGAAGTGACTTTTGAATGCTGATTTATTTTTTTTTCATACTAGCTAATGACATAATACAGCACAGTCCCCCAGCCTTTCTGGAATGGTGAACAAATGGAGACATGTATTGAATAAGTATTGGAAGACAGCAACATGAGCCTTTAGGTAATTAGCAGGAATTTAAAGGAATAAACCATCTGTTTATGACTGAACTAGTAACAGCCTATATATAAATCCAGTTGCTAATACTTTATATAAAATCAAATGATAACTTCACTTGATCTTTTAAAGTTTCTTTAAATTTGCAAAGTGGCTTCACAAGTAGAGTTACTGTGGCGTGAGAGGAGTAATATCTTTATGTGTACGTATGTGTGTGTTATTCTGAGTAAAGATTCGGATGCGGATCAGTGTAATGGAAACATCAGCAACAGATTTGAAGGGCAAATTTATTTATTGCATTTCAAGAGGAGTAAGGGTTTTAATAGAAGGCTACGGAGACCCTGGGTGAATTGGGTTAAATACTACCTACTTCTTTAACAGGATTACCCTTCTCTGTATCTGGAAGTCAGTAGGACAATTCTTGGGCCAGCAGAGTACTGTTTTTATTATTATTGCAGTGATGTCAATCCAAACTAGATGACTATGATTCATGGAATCTTCAAGGAAAACCAAATATTCTTTTTAAATAAAGTAATAGAGTTGGGAATTGCACATCTGCTCTTAAAATCTGTTTTTCATAATATGGAACATATGTCAGTCACCACATCTTTTATTAAACTGAGAGGAAATTCTTGTTGAGTGGATTAATACTGGGTCCTGGAAATGTGAAACAATAGAGAAGAACATAACAAGATAAATGCCTGTTCGTCTCACCTCTTTGCCTATAGTACTGTGATTTTTCCAACTGCCGGCTGTGACCCTTATGAGGGTAATGAAATCAAGGTAGGTGTGTTTTGACTAGCTTAAAAAGTGAAATAAGATGAAAAAGTCTCAGAATACATTGGATGTGGCAGGAAGTAAATCTGTTCTGTGACTGTTTTATTGTTGTATGTGTGTGCATGTGTGCACACATGCAAATGTACACACATGGGTGTGTATAACCATCATGTAAAGTGTGCTTTTCCTGTATTTTTTTTTCTAGAGCTTCAGCTGTAGAGTTGGCTTTAGGTTTGCCTGGACTAGAAAATCCCAGCCCTGATGGTACAGATCAGAAGGATGGTCTAGGCTAGGGTAGTATCTGGTACTGGGGGCCTGAACACTGAACCCCTCTTCCCAGTTTCTTAATCTGAGCTTATGTTACGCCTGCAAATTCAGCTGCCTGTGTTAGTCCTTTTCCTTTTGGATACAGAAATTCTTGCATTGCTCTTAGTGTTTCCTGTTCTCTCTGTGGCCTGCACTGAACCAAGAATTAGAAGCCAAATTTGAAATGCATAAGGAAGCACAATTCATTATTTCTCAGGTTTTGATAACAGCTTTATTGAGAGATAATGCATACCAATGATACCTGTTAGTATGTTCAAAAAATTATGTGGCCATCGGCACAACCATTTGGAAAACATCTTTGTTACCCCTACAGGAACCTAGTGCCCTTTGCCTTTGACCCCCTTCCTCTCTTGCGTTGATGGTACCATCTTGGTAGAAGCCCCAGGGAAAGGATGGACTTCTATAGCTATTGAGTGGCATAGTGTTCTCCACATTGTGTTTTGATTTCTTACCTCTTTGGTTAAAAAAATGTTTTTTGAGCGTGTACCCCCAATTTATGTATCTAGAAATGCAGTTGTAAATGACCTGTCACTGTACTGGTGATACAAGTAAACACTAACATGTTCAACCTTTAGTAGAAAAGCTGATGTTTTCTTTGCACACCCCAGCAAATGGCCCAGTATCTCCCATCCTTCACCCTTTTGATGGCTTTTGGTTGAGCATATATAGTTGATGTGGTTAGGGATCTCTTGGCCTCTTGGTTTTCCTGCCCTAGAGCGTGACCTAGTTCACTTCTCACATTTTTGCCTGTGGTGCTACAGGTAGTGTTTCTTGGGGCCAAGCTTTCCTTCCCAATGCCAGCAGCATTATGACTGGGATACTCTCCTTCCTGCCTCTCTCTGGACACCTTTATCTACTTCATGGGCAACTTGCCCAGTGCTATTTTGTCTAGTAGTTTTGTCCCCTCCTGTAAGCTGGGTGAGGTGTTCCTACTCCTTTCCCTTATCAGCCTAGACCTAGTCATCAACACACTCAACACCTTCATTGGCATCTATCCCATGCCAGACTACAGGGGTTGGATCTATATAGATCGCTTATATTTTCTTTCTTTTTCTCTCATTCCTTTTTCCTTCTGTTACAAATAGTATCTTATCTTGTACATGAATCTTTACATTTTAAAAAAATGTCTTCTTAGGAAAAATTTCTGGAATGTAGATGCCATTTTTTGTCCTAGTTTTAAAAAGAACAGAAAAATAAGTAAGTTGGAGCCACATTGTGGAGTAGCTTGAATCCCAGGTTTGAGCAATTCTCAACATTAAACTTGTGTATGGAGACATTGATCAGAAATGTTGGAATGAAGCGCCTCAAACTAGGTGGCTTAAGTAACCGACAGGACTTGCTGTCTCACAGTTCTGGAGGCTCACAGTCCACACTTGAAGGTGGGCAGAGCTGGTTTCATCTGAAGGCTGTAAGGGAAAGACATGGTCCAGGTGTCTCCCTTGATCACCTTCATGCTCACACAATCACATGATCTCCTTCATATGCATGCCTACGACCAAAATTTCCACCTTTGTAAGAACACCAGCTATTGGGTTAGAGACCTACTCTACTCCACTGTGACTTCATTGTAACTCAACGCATTACATCTATACGGACCCTATTTTCAAGTAGGGTCACCTTCTGAGGTATGGGGGTAGGACTTCAACATACGAATTATGAAGAGAGGCACAATTCATCTCATTATGTTTACTGATGCAAAATTCAATTTATACTTTATTATACTAAATTTATACTTATATAGATAATACAAATATAGTTGAATTTCCTTATTAGGAACCAGATATATTTCTCTTTTTGTTTATGACTGATTTGTTCCTTTTTTTTTTTTTTTTTTTTTGGCATCAGGGACCAACTTGCGACCTTGCGCTTACCAGGCAGGCGCTTATGCCACTGAGCTAAATCTGCAGCCTGTGATTTGTACCTATTTTATCAATTAGATTTTATTTGGAGCACTTAGAAATATGTGTAAAATAGTGTCAAAACTGGGAAAACATGAACAAACTGTTAGAGGAATTAGGAAGTAACAGAGTGGAATAGAGGGCCATGAAGATAGTTGGCGCTCCATGAGTATCTGTGAGCAATGGGAGTAAAACAGTGGCATAGAATATTTAATTTTGCAATGTTAAAGTTGTAATAGATATTTCTGCATACTTTGGGGGTGTGTATATATTTGATCAGTCTAAAATTGTCCTCTGTCAGGATAAACTGCTCTAAACATGATGATTCCCTCCGTGTGCGTGTTTTATTACAGAGGAAGTGTAAATGCTGAAAGAAAAGTGTTTATATCAATAAACTCATTGCTTCTAAGGTCTTCTTTTCATTTTGGTCAATCTTTGGTCATTTAGATGACTCAAAATGACTTATATTACATGGAAAAATAAGAAATATCCCCTATACAAGGTAGGGGGTATTCCTTATATTACATGGAAAAATAAGAAATACCCTCTATGGTGTAATTACTTGAAAATGTTTATTTTTGTCACCAAAAGGAAACTCAGGACTGTCCCCACCCCCGTCTTATTGTGTTTCCCGTTCCTGAGAGATTTATTTTTTCTCTTTGGGTCCTCCTTCCCCCAAGCAAGTGCTGGTTCCAGATTAAGGATTAATCAATAGTGCTATCATTCCACATTCAATTGCATCTCAAATCCTACAGACAACAGTGGAAACTTCTTAAATTTGGGAAGTATGAGAAAGCTTTGTAATTCACATATCTGCATTTCCTAGTTCCAAATAGTGCCTTGATGTTCATTTTTTACCTTGTTATAGTGGAAACTTTGACCTGCACTGTCCTGTTATTACATTGGTTGCTTTTCTTTTTCCTTTTTATTCTGCACAAAATTTGATCTCCTTAGTTAAGTTCCTCCCTGCCTCATCCTTTTACATTTTTCTGAGCTTTTTAGTGCGAGGAAGCTCTGCTGCCTTAAGGGTTCATTTGCCACCTTTCCTCCTTGTGAGTTTTCAAGCATGTTTTCTGGATGAGCTCTGTTTACCTTTTCTTCTCAGGGTCTTACCACCCAGCCTCTGCCTGGCTGGCACTTTGGGCTCAGACTCTACTCCACACACCCTCCCCACCTTCTTCTCCTAGAGAAAGAATTGGGAGAAAAAAGAAAAAAAGCATAGTGTTTTTGTCACTATGGCAACCACTGCCTGCCATTTCTCTGCTCTTTTTGAAGTTACTTCCTAGATGTGAAGGCTTATTTGCATAAAGTTATCAAATAGCTGGAGTAAGTGATTTTAACTGTTTCCCATCCTTATTTGAAGGCTGGGTCTTTTGTCCTTTTTGTAAGCTTCTTTTGTAACTGTTTGGCACATGGATTTCTTTACTATGGATACCTAGAGTATTTCTTTGCCTCAGTGGCCCCTGGAGCATTTTGTTGTATCTAGACTTCAAGTTCCTCTCGGAGAGGTGATACATTAGCTTATTATACGCTCCCAGCCTGAAAACATCTCTTGGCAGACTTGTGCATGATGGCAATCTGTAACTCTTCAAAGGTATAGACTTAGTAACATATGATAACTTATTGGGAACGTTGTGAAAGCTCTTTACTCCTCTGAGCAATGATTGGCCTGTAAATGGCTCCCAGGAACTACTTTCATTCCTACCTTTAGTGTGGATGAAGCTATGCAGAAGTCCGTGGGAAGACACAGAACTGTGTCCAGAGGATGGAGGAGCGTACACAGATAGCTTCTAATGACGCAATTAAGGAATCTGAGGTCATTTGAATGGCCACTGTTACAAGAATCATTAAGTGTTTAAGATCTCACATAATTCTTTTTTTTTTTTTTTAACCAGGGATTGAACTCACAACCTAGTGCTTGCCAGGCAGGTGCTTACCTCATATAACTCTTGAACTTCTTTCCTAACCTTTGTGTCGGGTGAATGTCTCACCTTTCTATACTTTCAAGGCCTGGAAAATTAGTTCCTTTGAGGGGCACTCACTCTATGTCTAATGTGTGCTTTTCTATTGCCTCATTAAATGAGCTGGATCTGGAGAGTAGAGGTCTTACTCATCTTTGTGGCACTCATGGTGCTCATGTCTTGTTTTATTTTAGGATAAATGTTTGTGCGAACACTTCAGCACCTGGTGTGACCTGGGAAGCTGTTCATACCCTTCTTACTTGATGATATTCAATGGGCTTGTACACACAAGGGTTCTCACTTACTATGGGCTGTTGGTCCGTGGTCCTGTGGGTTTCTAGGGGGACTGTGGAAAACAAAAGGACTTTTTATGCCACATTGGACCCAGTGCTGGGATTATCAGTCCTGCTCATCTTTGTCAGAGAAAATTCTATCTATCTATCTATCTATCTATCTATCTATCCTACCACCGCCCATCTACATATCTAAGTTTAACTATTACTGTACTACAGAATTCTATCCTTTGCTCTTACCTTGTGTCAATCAGACCCTTGCTCCCTCTTCAGCTTGGTCTTTGTTGTTCTCTTCATAACTGACTTGATGCTCTCTTCTTGGCTCTTAGCATCATTTGCAATTGCAAGCACATTTAATATTTTTATTCTTTACTACGACATAAACTTCTTCAAGCACTGAGATAGAATGGTAAATAAGGGAGTGAATAAATTAAACTGCCAAGTGGTTCTCTTTGATCATTGTATTATTAAATTAAACTAAAATTTAATTTTATTTCATCAGTTGGAAAAGAAATTGCTTAAAGACTTTCACTTACATTCTGAAAGAAAATCGTGTATGTTTGCTAATGGAAATGAATAAAAATGGAACTTTTTCAAAGCGATGGATGATCAAAAGAGAGAGAGAGTGAGAGAGTGTGTGCGCATCAGCAAAACAGCTGCATAATTGGGGTCAGGTGGTGCCAGCTGTGCCACAGAATGCTATATGCACATTACTCTGTGCCAGAAGATGTCACACACCTTGTGGTAAGTGCCCCCGTGGAGGGCCTGCGAAAAATCTGTAGCCTTCAGGCAGCCCTCTGAGCATCATGAGGTGGTATATCTATGAGTGGGCACATTTCACAGCTATTTCTAAAAGATACAGCCAAGATGCAGGACATGCAGGGCATGTTAACATTCACAGCAAGCTATTTTCAATTTTTAAAAATTTTTTTATTTTAAAGAGCATAAGATAGAATAAAACCAATCAAAACAAACCAGTGTAAGACACATAAGACTTCAAAACATTATGAAATCAACAATAGTTACCCTAATGCCTTTTGATGTCTTCAAAATAGCTGCAGATAACTTTGGACATAGTAAAAATCAAACAGAACAGAACAGAATAGAAGCAAGAAAAACAAAACAATGAATGCAATAAAGGATTTCAAAACAAACCAATAGTAAATCCAAAATTGCTACCATAATATATCTTGCTATCTTTGAAATAGCTTCTCCTGCCATTGGATTTAACATAATCAAACAAATCAAAAGAGAATAAAATCCAACCCAACAAAACAATGGAAATGATAGAGGACATCAAAACAAGACCATGGGGAATCAATAATGGCTACATCCCTCAGAAGGAGATCCCCCTAGATGCCACACTGTGTAATGACATCCTCTGAACCCATGATCAGACTGCTGGCCGCAATATTAGTGAAAACCAAAGCACCACAGGCATCCAATCGCACTTCACCTAGGTAGCTATCATCACAGCCTGTGCCCCCCCACTCCCATCCCCATGGTGGATGGGAGTTGGTACTTCTTGTTTGCCAGCCCTTGTGCTGGAAAGGGCTGGAGTCTGGCCCTTCCCAGTCTGCTGGCAGCCTGTGCATGGCTCCAGTTCCTAGAGTGAACTTCTTTGCTGGTGAGACCATTGTTCTCTCTCCTCTCAGTCCACAGCGAGCTATTTTCTAGAGGGACCTGTGCATTGATCTGATTATTAGGCTATTTTCAACACATGGGAGATATGTTTCAAGAGCAATCCCATGCTCAGTGGTGAAAAAGTAGAAGATTGAAATCCTGACATTTCCTGGTTCTGCATCAAATGCTTTAAAGCACAGGAAGTATGTATCAATTGCTATCAATTATAGTATTTAAAAAATGGCTATAGATAAAAGGATAATTTGTTAGTGTATCAGACAATACTGTGAACAAATTCTGGCTGACCATATCTGAGTGTGTTCCCCTTAATCCTAAAAGGAGAGGAGTGAGCCAGGAGTGATGAGTTTGGAGTCGGTCCAAGGGCCGAGAGGGTGGGCTGGGTTGGATGGAAGGATACTTCTTGGTTGGGTTTTCAAGCTGAGGATGAATGTTGGAGGAGGTGACTGCTTTAGTTCTGTATGTGCAAGGCCTGCTGCCCCTGATGTCCCATTACTTCCTCAAATCAGCTGCTAATGATGTACCTAAAGCTCAGATATTTTTTGGTGGTTGGCATCATCTACTTAATCATTTTCTAGATTTAGTTCATACACTGATTTAAAAAACGATTTTTTAAAAAAGTCACACTGCAAACCTGCTGATGAAGAATTCTGTCTTTGCTTACTATCATGCAAAACACATATTTTTAGCATCTCGACTTGATGCTAACATGTCAGAAGTCTCTTGTTCCTTTAGGTAAACTAATGTAATTACTACCCAGTTGGTGAGTTTTTACTTTAATATTCCTTTGACTTTAATTTTATTTAGCCTCTGGATCTAAGATACACATTGTATTTTATTGTTTGTCTGCCTGAGTTCTCATAATACCAATGGAACAGCTAGGTCAATATCTTTTATATGGTCTGTTGGAGTTTATAAAACTTATGAGTCAAGAACAACAGGAGTTTTAACAGCCTTTTTTTTTTTAAATAAAAGAAGGTTCAGCTTATATTTCTCACACAGCCTGTGTTTTAGATTTAGGTCACCTTTTGTTTTAGAATTCATATAGTTTTACGAACAGAGAAAATGAATGATTCAATTATTTTACAAATCTGAACCACTTTTAAATGCAAATTTTCAAAAATTTTTAAAAATTATGTTTGATTATCCATTTTGTTTTCTGCACAGAAAAACAACTAAAAATTGCCTGGGGGCTGCAAATGATGTTTTTTCATAAGCATCTGATTAGGCAATATAGCTTTCTTAACAGGCTGATCTAGATTTAAAACAACACAGCTTGCTGTTGACCATCTTCTCGCACCAGTGTTGCAGTTCTAAGAGTGACACGAAGAGAGAAGCAGGGAGTAGATGCCTTTGTCAGTATCTATTGCCGTATAAAGAAAACATCTGTTCTCGTTACTATACCTGCTTAACAAATTACTCTAAGAAATAGTGACTAAAAACAATGACATAATTTATTTCATTCACAGACCTGCAATTTGATTAGAGGTCAGTTGGGCTGGCCTGTCTTTGAACCTCATGCTGTCTGCTGGGCCTGGCTCCCTCTGAACTTCTCTGCTCTCATGTCTGGTGGTTGATGCTGGAGGTCAGAAGAGACTCTAGTCCATCTCTCATCCATTCACACACATCTCCACGGGTCCTCAGCTTCCTCACAATACGGTCAATATCCTGCCACAGTGTAAGAAAGAGAGGACAGCCACAAGTCTCTACTACTGAAGCTAGACCATCAAAGCTAGAGGGCACAAAGGCAAAGTGCCACTTGGAAAGTGGGCATGTCAACACCCTAAAAATCCAGAGTTCACACACTGGTTAGTTACGGAGAAAATGCACTTGTACCCTCTACAATAGGAATGGTATGAGACATTGGTTTGATTTATTAGACCTGTTGCTCTCAATTCAAATTTTCTGAAATTCTGTAAATTGTTGAGTAATTATGTCATGCTTTCATAGCAAGACATTATTGACATTATTTTGCATATAATAAATTTGATCACTTTGATTTATAGGTTCATTGTCTTCTGAAGTCCAGACAGAGACCTAGGAGAAGTTCATGCAGCTGAGATTTTTAGCTCTGTAACTGTGGAAAGTAATTAACCAGATCCTTTATAGCGTTGGTTAAAAAGGTGATGTCAAATTTAATTGAACATGTCATATGTTCCAGAAACTGTTGTAGACACTTTCACAAATAGCTCACTTAATTCTCCCAGTAGTACTATGGGGTAAATAGTTTTATTATTTTCATTTTATAGGTGAAAAAATAATGGCCCAGGTAGCTTTCTCCAAATTATACAGCCCAGTGTGAGAGCTGAGTGGATGAACAGTCGCTTAGATAGTTTGGTTCAAGGGTCCAAGTCCCTAACTATGGTGAAGATAGAGAATTTGGACAAACCTTAGATTCTTGACTTCTAGTTCTTCCAAGAAACCACGTGATTCTTCCTCTGTGAAGGGTTACATAAATGGATTCAACAAATATTTGCAAATCATCTAAGAGTGACTTATACAAGATTTTAAAAATTTACAAATGAAATCTTTAAAAGGCCATCTTTGCTCTCAGAGACCTTATAATTTAGTAAAAGTTTTAAATAATGTAATGAATAATAAGGAGACAGTTGAGTGAATGGGAAATTATGATATGAGAAATGTGAGAGAAAGGCAAGAGAACAGTGCTTTGGAGACATTAGGCAATTAATAAATATTTGTTATGTTGAAATTAAACCAAATTAAGAACAGATCTTAAGAGGTACTTCGTGCTTGAATGGGGGTGGAGAAATACTTGTCACATATGTGAAGGAAAGAGCAGGTAGTTCAGTTTGGATATGAGAAAGGAGAAAGTAGGGGCTAACCCTGGATGGGTTAGGAAAAACTGGACTGCTGAGCATTTTCTCTGAGTATCAAGCTAAGGAAGTTGAGTTTTTCCCTCAGACAATGGGAAGTAACTGACATCATTTAAATAGTGCACTTGAGTACAATAGGTTTGCATGAACTTGCATGAACTTTTGAGACATGCTGAATCACTGAATTGCTGTTTAACTTGCAAAAGCTGCCTCTAAGTTTCACTATTCCCAGTTACAAAATGATGATTACTGGTGTGCTTTTATATCACATGACAACAATGACCAATAGTGATTTTGTTGAGTTAGATTAGGATTAAAAAGAACAGTCCAGCTGAAATGCTGTATCACTTGTGTTCAGTGAGGAAAAGAAAAATCATATTAGGTGTTTAAATGGAGGGAATTAGTTAAGGGGATAACATAAGAGCTGAGAGTCAAGCAGGGAATGGAGAATATCACAGATCAGTGACAGCAGGGAGCTTCCACCACCCATTCCTAGGACTGGAGGACCTAGATCAGGAGGAGGTGTTTTCACCTGAGCCCAGAGACTGCACTGCTTAGTGGGTGCTAAAATGCTGGTGAAGTTGGCTAGTGAAAGCTGGGAAAGTGGCAGGAAGGGCTGACCAGGTAACCACTGCTGGAGATGCCACTGGGGCAAAGCAGGGGAAGGAAGAGTCCCATGCCCCCACCCACTTCATTCAAAGTGTCTCAGTGACTGGTAAACATCAGTGACACTGTTACTGGAAGCCAACTGTTGAGAGTTTGAGCAATGTTGAGTTCTCTGTGATGTAAAGCAGAGGGGAGTGGTGAGAAGTAGGAAATGGGTTTGAGTGCGAGCAGCCAGATGACTGGCTCATATAGAATTGTCATTGGCTATGTCAGCATTATCCAGAATGATAGCCTATGGCCACATTTATTAAATCAAATGAAAAGTTAAAAATTCACTTTCTCAGTTGCATGAGCTTCATTTTTAATGGCCAATATAGTCACATGTGAGTAGTTGTTACCCTAATGGACAGTAGAGTCATAGAATATTTTCATTGTTGTAGAAAGCCCCGGAAAGTTGCTGATTTTTGTGCATCCGTGAAGGATGTGATAGAGTGGTGCAAATGGAAAGGTAGACTCTGTAAAGAAGTACAATGAACAGTCTTCATAAAATTTTTGATGTCTCTGTGTGTTGGGCAGTAAAGAGAATAATAGGTACTGACATGTGACATCATGAAAAAGTATTGGTAGTGCTTTTAAAATCAAATAGGAAGCCAAAAGAAGTATTGTGAGGGCAGTACTGTTTGCTTTGGGCATGGTGGATCTAAGGATCTAGCAAGCTATTCCTGTAAACCCATCTGGGAAGTTGCATGTTTGGTTCTGGTTAGAGATTGGGCTAGAAATATAAAATTGAACATTGTCATCATAGTTGTAATAGTTGAATTTTTTTGGAAGAGGACCCAAAACTCACTAAGAATTTGTGACTTTCAAGCTATGGGTGCAGACAGAGTAGATCCTATGGTCTAAATCATGGCAAATCCACAGACTGTGGCTTCATTTGAAATCATCAGTAGTACACCCCAGCTGCACAAAGAGGTATCAAAACCCAAACAGAAGTGACAGGTCAGGAAGATAGGATCATTGAGGACCTTGAAGGACATACAAAGCAGATTCAGTGGGTGTGAGGTAGTATCAGGGTATAAGGTGGCAGAGAAGTGGGTGCTGCTCTTAGGAAACCTGGGTCAAGATCTATGAGGAGTTGCTGCATGCTGTGGGGTGCAGATGAAGTCTGAGATAAGGCAGGAGTGGAATGGAGGGGCCTCCTACTTGCATGGAGGAGATGCCAACAATGAAGTCCCTGTAGAAGCTGAAGTTGCTGTGGGTTTGTCCGTCACATAAATGTTTTCTGAGCATTGGCTGTGCGCACAGCACTAGTGTGCCTAGAGTGCACCACATTAAAGGTAGCACCCAGCCCCTTCAAGGAGTGCATCTTTAAAAGGAAGAATACTCTCCCAGGGCAGGTGCTGGCTCCCTCCCCAGAGATGAGGAGAAATACACTGGTTGGAGGAGAGAGGAAATGGGAGCTATTCAGAGACAGAACTAGGACAGCAGAGGGAATTCCAGCTATCATGGGTTATCACAAATCCATGCCTAGGCTGTAAAGATGTTCAATAAGGAAGTAAAAAAGTGACAGGAAAGAACTCCCAGAACATATTAAGGCAGGAGAAATGTTAGAAGAGCAGGTCTTTGTTTCTGAAGAAGTTTGAAGAACCAGCCAGCTCTAAAAAATACGTGAATAAATTTTCTATTTATACTTTTGACCTGAGATTCATTAAAGTTAAATATTGCAATTGACAGGGCACATGTAATGATTTTGTAAAAATCTGACAAATTCATAGGTGCTTGGGAAGCATCGTGCTTAAAAGAGAGGCTGGATTACAGTATCACTAAATAAATGGTCACTATTACTGTTCCCACTGTGCTCCCTGTACAGGTCATTCTAACTTTCTGGTGCTGCTCTTGTGATGACAGCCAATTCTGATGGCATGTGAGCCCTACACTGATCAGAAGATCTTCTGCCACATCTTGAGTAAGAGCAACTTACTCTGGTCCCAGGTCCTCTGTGACCCATTGGGCCTCTCTCAGTTTGTGTGTGTTGTTAACAAGTTGGTGGAGTAGGTGTGTCCTTTTGACTGTTCCTTTTTCAGATAAGCCTTTTTATTTCACTGCATAGTTGACTGATGTCCAGAGCCAGTGTGACATGCCTGATGGCCAGGAAATGCCTGCTCAGATGAGTTTCCTGCTGTCCTCAGTTCTCCTAGGACTTACGTGTGGCAGGCGCTACATATTGGTTGGTTGGAAATTGCTTCTTTTCCTTTTAAATAAACTGATAATCTCTGAGTGACTCTCTTGTTTTCTAATTGCCTTCCAGTTGTTTAATGCTTAAGAGGCAATAATCTGGTTTGTTAATGGTTTTGTGGAAGTAGTCCCTCTTTTAGCATGAATGCTGCTAAGCACCTATGAATTTGTTGGTTCTTTACAAAAACATTGTGAAGTAGGCATCACTGTTATCTCCATCTCACAAATAAGGAAACCAAGTCAGATAGGGTTAAGAATGTGATACACCCTGAAAGTGTGAAACCTGGCAATCTGGCCATGCCTGTCATTTGGGTTCTCATCACCCTGGGGACAGTGTGTACACACTTACTTCTTTAATTGCTTAGAGTGACGGCAGGAATTTTACTTAATTTGATGCACAGTTCTGTTGTGAGTTGCATACTTTTACTTAATAAAAAAAAGAAAAGAAAAAGCATAAAAGAACATAAAAGATAGGCTTTGAGAAGCGGAGGATTTGTGGTCCCACTTGGATGTACAGTTGACCCACTGCATGTGTGATTCTACTTCCTGGGACTCAGTCATGAATAGGGAATATTTATATTTTAATGGGAAATTGCATTTTAAATAAATGCATGCTTTTTTGATCTTGTCATCATTCCCTAAATAATATAGGATGCCATAGGATGCCATGACTATATAGACAGTTGTACATGATATTTACATGGCTTTTACAATTGCATTAGGTACTGTAAATAATCTAAAGATGATTTAAAGTGTACATGAAGATGTACAACACACCATCATCTCTAAGGGCATTAAGTATTTTGGTATCTGAGAGAGTTCTGGAACCAATCATCCGTTGCTATCAAGGGACGACTGTATAATTTTGGCTTCAAATCATCTGACCAAGAGAATACTATCATCCTTTTCTGATATGATACTTCCTTAGAATATCTCTGGTGAACTTTCCACAAAACTGACAGAAAGCAGAGGTAGGTCTTACTGGGATTTCTTTGAGGACTAGCAACTGATTTTTATTAGGTTCTTGAAAGCTTTGGGAGTTTCTTAAGCTAAGAAGGCTTCAATTTAATATGGATTTTTTTTAAGAAACAGTTTTGAGGACTTAACATTGTGAAGGCCATCAGCAAAGCACTTGCCCAAGTGGCATTTCCTTTGCACGTGCTGTCCCTTTTCTCTGCATGGAAGTGATTACCTTAGTTTAGACATAAAGGAGAGAAGTGCTCAGACCTAAGTAAGATCCTAATGAAATGAACATGTGCATCCCACGGCCCTTCATCGGGGCCTAGACCATGATGGATTGTTCCGCGGGACTGTTTAAATCAGTAGCATGTTTTTGGACAGTTTGCAGCACATCAGCTATTTAGCATTTTGGCCAGAGTTGCTGAGGGGGCTGCTGCTTCAGGTCTGCGAAGTTCTCTTTGTATGATAAATAATTACAAAGGGAACCTTGGACCAGAGCATCTGGTTGATGGAAAGACTAACTGGAAAGAATGCTGAACTTTGAATGTATGCAGCCCCAACATCTGGTGCAGGGACTGGATGGATTTGGGAGCAGCCAGTATATTTGGCATCTGTATACGAGGTCCTAGAATGTTCTTTTCAAATTATTTATGCTGGTCCCTGTTGACTTGTATCCTTTAGGACGTAAAAAGGCAACTACAAAAGCAGATTAATTAGATTGCAGCTCTCTGGGAAAAACTGTATTAGTGACTTACAATATGAGTTGAAAGTTTTTATGAACTCATAAGTTTGATTTCCTCCTTGCATAGATAATAATCCAGAGGATGTCTTAAGAAGAAAAAACTTTTACCATCATGAGGGTCAAATGATTAGAAGGAGAAAAGAAATCCCACAGGGATCTTGAGACATTTGGCATAGCAAAGCAAAAGTAATTCAAACATAAAGTGAAAAAATGCTTTGAATCATACAGAAAAACATACGTAAGCCATCAACTGGTGCTGGATGCATCTTGAAATTTTGAACTTTTGTACATAACATAAACTAAAAGAAGCACAAGTTTTACACCAATGACCCAAAACCACAAAGTAATTTACTTTTATTAACATTGGAGTAAATACCAATGTTTGCTAGCTTGTGGCTTGGATATGAAACATAAAAGAGGAAAAGTCTGTTTGGCTTTCCCCTCCAAAAAAGTGAATACAGCTGTTAAAAGGCAGCATTTTGACTCACTTGTAATTGTCCGGAAATTTAAAATAGACCTTTAACATTTTTGGAGTTTATATTGAAATTTCATCTTTCATGAAATCAGTGAACATAGGTTTTATAGCACACATTGGTCTCTTACATGTTGTTTGTGTCATGTGAAAGGCCAAGGCAATTTTGAGCGCCAGTGCAGGCACAAATCTTACTGATCTTGGGATGTGACTGCCTGGGAAGGGTCCAGAGCTCTGTACCACTTGAGTGCTGCACCAGATATTTCTGTGCTCCGAACCCACTCACTTTCAGAAGGTCCCAAAGGGAGTTGCACACAGAGAGAACAAGCTGAGGAATGTTCATGCTTCTTCTTTCTTTAGGAAGAGGGTCTTTTCACAAACTTCAGTGACCACTTGAGCAGGGTGACCAAGTGTCAAATGTTTAAGACTGAGACACAACTCGCTTCCCGGAAGTCACCCTCTTTTGATGGCTCACCACATTTATGCATTGAGTATAGACTAGAGCAGAGATGTATGATCTGTGTTTAGGGGAAAATAAGAAAGGCTGCATGGTCTTCCCTTTGATGGTAAATCTGTGATAAATGTCTATAACCTGGGACACAGGCATTTCAAATTTAAACAGGTAGGAATCTACTACTGACTGGCATTTTTCCCCGTAGCAGTCTCCCAGGAAAGCATCCAGTGATTTTTCTGCCTCTGTTGCTTTACCCAGTCTGTTCTCTCAGTCCTTTTTCTTCAGTGGCATCTCACTGAAACACACATCCGATCTTGTCACCCTGAGCCAGCCCTGCTTTATATCCTTCCATTTCTCCCCATCATTCCTGAGTTTCTTTCTGTGACATTTATTTCTGTGCCCATGAGTCTGTGCACAAATCCTCACTCCACCTAGGTGTCAGACTGATCACAGCCTTGCTTTCTGTGAACTAGCTCTGGCTTCTTCCTCTTTTCCCTCACACTTGACACAGACCTTCTCTCCATTTGCCATTTCTCCTTCTTGGAGGGCTCTTCCCCTTCTTCGCTTCCTTCCTTTCTCCCCCACCCTTTCTCCTCCCTCCCTCCTATCCCATTCAGATCTCCATTCAGGAGCTATTTTCCTCAGCAGGCTAAGTATTCTCAGTCTAAGTTCTCCTAGCACTAGATATTTTTCTTCCTGGAACTTACAACAGTTGTACTTTTACACTTGTACATGCTCATTTAGCTGCTATCTTCTCCCCTCTGTGTCCTGTTCATCCCCACAGTCTCTCTTATAGTACATGCATACAGTCTTTTAATCAGTGAATATTCAGATCACAGAGGAAGATCAGAAACATAACCCATCTTGCAGAATTCAGAAATTTGCAATAGTAGTGCTTTCGTGTCTTGGTCTTTCCTGAGACCCTTGTCTGGTTTTTGGTACACATTATCTTTATTCAAAAACCTCAAGCTTTGAAACTTTTCTTTTGTTCTACAACATTCCTAGGAGGCTACTCCAAATTTAGATGAAGTTGCATTTTCTATAGTATTTCCCCTATGGGAGTCTCATTTTTTTTTATTCTTAGCAGGGTCCCTAAGCTTTCTTACCCTGGTGCTGTGACGTATAGCTTCCCCTTTGAGCTCTAAAGTCTGTGAGCCCATCTTCACCTGCTGACTGAGAAGCGTGCTTGAAAGTCTCTGAACTGATGGAGCCCTTGGTCCTTGCTTCCAACATACAGTGAGGTCTAGAGTGCCTGGACCCAAGACCCTACTTAAAGACCTAGCTCTCTTAAACCTTTGGATTCAAGGCCTTGACCTAGGATCCCCTCCACTCTGTGTGCCTTTCTGCCACCTCTTCTGCTGCAGCCTGCATCATGATTTCTCCTGTTGGGGTGTTTATTGCATGTTTCCTCCACTGGTTCTTTCTCCCATTAAAGAAATTCATATGGGATGCAAATTGCAAACCAATTCTTAGTTACTCTATTTTCTTAGGTTACTCATGGAGCACTGGATCACTATGCCTCCTCCCTCCCCAGTTTTTTTTTTTTTACTAGTACATGTTTGCGTTTTTGTGGGGAATTGGTGCTTGTACATAATATATCTTGATTCCTTGTTTTATCATCTTCCCTTCCCTTATCACTCCATCTCTTGATCCCCTTTGAGAAAAATCTATCTCTATACTTTCTATTATCTCTTTTATTTTGTTCCTAATTTTTGTTTTTAATTCCAAAATACAGTGTCATATCTTAATACTAGCTCTTTCAGAGTTTTGGGTTATCCTTCCAGAGCCCAGTGATAGACTTTTCTTTTTTGTCCACTTAGAAAATCTGCAGTCTTCTTTTCTTAAACAACAGAGGTCAGTGAAATACAGCCTGTTTACAACTAAAGATTTATAGAATCCCAGCCCCACTTACTCAGTTATGTGTTGTCTGTGGTTTTTGTAATATGATGGCTGAGTTGACTAGCAGGGACAGAATGATTTTCAAAGCCTAAAATATTTACTCTTTGGCCCTTTTTAGAACATTCATACTGATCCCAAGTCTGTGGTTCTCCACTGTGGCTGCATAGTAAATTACCTGGACAGCTTTAAAAACAAATATCAATGTCCAGGCCCATCCCAGAACAATTACATTAGAGTTTCTGTCTGAGGCCATATTTTCAGGTGCTTATAATATGCAAGCAGATTAGAAGCACTGCTAATATAAGTCACTTCTTTCTTGATTATCTAATGAACTCTACTTCTTGAGTCTTACAAATTTGTGATTTTTGAAAAGGCTTAGAAACAGGACAGTTTCTTAGCCTTAGCAGAGAGAGCAAATGAGTGTAGAAAATCATCTCAGAAGCCACCAACCTACCCTGGAGCTCACTGTAACTTTACAGAGATCACTTGTTGAGAAGCAAAAAGTTCAATCTTTTTCCTGTTAGTCATCTACATAACTTTCTACTTCATCACTGTACTGTTTTCCTTGCAACGCTAGTCTCCTTCTGCTCCTCCTTTTGTTTGTCTTCAGACTTCTTATACCATCTTTCAGCCTGTTTAGTTTGCATTTTCAGGGCTTGTCTTTTACTTAAATTCCTGTTAAATTATTATTATTTTCAATTGTGATAAAATACATATAAATTTACCATCTTGATCATTTTAAAGCATGTAATTCAGTGACATTTAGTATATATATTCACATTATTGTGATACCAATAATGTCATCCATCCGCAGAACTCTATTTTCCCCAACTGAAACTCTGTACACAGTTAAGCACTAACTGGAATCCATTTATATTATTCCTCATTCCCCTGCTCTCTAGCCCCTGGCAACCACAGGTCTACTTTCTATTTTTATAAGTTTGTTACATCCATGTTTATTTTCCCTTCGTTGAGGACAAAATACTTGTAATGTCCAGAGAAAAGGTTTACTTTGGCTCATGATTTCAGAAGTTTCAAATGATGGTTGGTTGGCTTCAAGGCAGGAGCTACATGGTGGAGCAAAGCTGCTTGAAAGAGAGAGAGAGAGAGAGAGAGAATGAATACACTCTTCCAGGTCACACTCCCCAGTGATTAGCCTCCTCACACCAGGCCTCATCTCATAACAGCGTGGTCAGCCATGAGCTCATCAGTGAGTGAAACCATTAGTGAGAATGGCTCCTTCATGATCCAGTAACCTCCCAAAATTCGCACTCTGAACACATGAGAATTCTGAGGGACACTTTAAATCCAATCCATACTCTGGAATCTCATAAAAGTGGAACCATTCGGTATTTGTCCTCTTTTGACTGACCTCCTTCACTTACATAATGTCCTCATGGTTTGTCAAAATTTGTCATGTGTCAAGCATGTGTCAAAATTTCCCTTCCCTTTGAGCCTGAATCCTATTTATTGTATTATATATATATTTTGTTCATCTATCCTCCATTTTTACTATTAGAACAATACTATGAACATGAGTGTGTGTCTCTTTGCATTAAATTTCCTTTTAAATTGGTATCTCTGACCCTGTCCAAAGGGAACTCGTATTTGTCACATGGTCCTGCCTATTTTCATAGAAGAGATGAAGTTCTTGGGAGATCACTGGTCAATAAGCACCTTGCACCTCTATCAGAAAACAAAATATTCAACACTGTGTTTGTGGGTCCCACTGAATTCAGAGGCCAAATAATATTGAGTTTTGTTCATCACTGTACATTGGGAGCAGTGATGCATGTCGGATACCATTCCTGTGATATCATAAATCACACTTCAGAAGATGATGCTTCCCTGTTGCTTGTCAATATTTATTACAGTAATCTCCATGTTTTCACTTGCTTTTCTTGGGTTGAAGAGGCAGCTCTTTGGGAATCTGACAATACAATATAGCAAACTTAATACCAAAACTTGCATGTTCAACTTTACTTTTATAAGTCTACAGTTATTTGGGCATAATTACCAAACCCCAAAAGCTTTGGGAAGTGGAATTTTTCTTTTTCTTTTAGTTTTTGTGTTTTAATACTTGCTTTTTCATTTTTTACTCCCCTTTTCCCTCCCACTTTCCTTCTTTCCCTTCCTTCCATCCTTATTACTGTAATTCATTTAGTAGCAAAATCTTGACCTGATCCAAAATGATTTAAACCTATCCATTATCTTTATTTATTTTATTTAATTTGATTCTTTAAATACTTTTTACCATAAAAATACCATATTTGACTGAAAGTTGCTTTCCCAGACCTTTTGGAAGAGTTCCATAGTAGATGGTGCATATATTATATAACTGTTCTAAAATCAAAACCCTTTAAATTAGCTTCAAGTGTTTGGGGTGAGGCTTGGAACCTTCTGCGTTGTTGGTTGTCTTAGTTACTTTTTATTCATCGCTGAGACAAAATACCTGATGCCCAAAGTTGGGAAAAGAAAGGTTTATTTCTTACAGTTTTTGGAGGTTTCAGTCCATATTCATTTGGCTCCAAGGCAGGGTGGCATGGCAGGGCCTCAGTTCATGGCAGTTGTAAACAGCAAGCGGAAACCGGCAAGAGAGAGAGACACCCCTTCTTCCTGCCATTACATCACATCCTGGCTCCACCCCCTAGGAGGGTGTAGCACTGACACCATCAATCCAAGCACTAGACAATGAACCAGTCACAAATGTACAATGCAAATACATGAGGCTTGGGGGCCACCGACATAAACCATGATATCAGTTAACTGTTTTTCCCTCATTCAGAAAAGATCAAAGTTGATGATCACACTCACGCCACATTTGGGCATGACAGTCCTAGTGTCTGTCATTTGACCAGTGTAGCTTCTGGCTGGCAGCTCAGATTTCTAATTCTGGGCTTTTGTCTGTTGGGAATATTTGTGAAACTCAATTGTGGTGAGACTCTAAGCAAAACTGTCACCTTACACTAGGAAGCCCAGGCCAGGTATTTATCCTGGTTATTTTTAAACCTTTCTTCTGAAAGACCCAGGAGGAGAGAATTTGTCTTCAAAGTAGTTCTCAATAATGGTCCAGTGCACTGCTTTTGCCATGGTATTTGTAAGGATGTCACAGAAGTTTATGACCTGTGAGTTATCCTCTGCATACTAGCCTCCCAACAATTGAAATAAAGCCAAGCACATTTCAGTGACCAGTGCTTTTCTACCATGGTTCTTGAGAGAAGCAGGATTCTTTATGTTACTTAAGATATAACAAGTGTGGTTACAACTGAAAATCATCCCCCACTGGCCTATTTTCTTCCTCCCTCTAAGTCAGTGACAGAGTTCCAAAGTCATTGACGTATTGCTTTTCTAGAATGTTCTACCCTTCAGTGACTCCTGTGTACTTGTCAAAATGAGAGATGAAGGTGACTGTGAGTGTGGGCTGCCAGCCATGCTTGCACCTGTAGGCATTTTTTCATAGTATCCCAGACACTGTTGGCAACACATATTCCAGAAGAGCTTTCCTTTTAATTTTTTTATTAGTATGTGTTTTCATTATATAATGACTACATTTATCCTGAGGTGCTGGCACATGTACATCATCAGAATTCTTTTCCTTATCTCAGTCCTTCCTGCTTCTTCCAACTCGTGGTCCCCTTCCTATTTGTAAAAGCTCTATTTCCATTTTTTTCCTCTGGTTCCTTTTTTCCCACTCCCATTCCTCTGCCTCCCTCCATCTCTTGTTCCCTTTCTCCTTTGAAAATGATCTCCCTACTTCCTATTATTTATCCTTTATTTTGCTTTTTATTTATATTTAGGCTTTTCAAATAAGCAAAACCATGCAATATTTAAGTTTGTGTGTCTCATTTGCTTCACTTAACATTATGGTGTCAAAGTGCATTTATTTACCCACAAATACCTCAAGTTTATTCTTGTTTATGGCAAGGTAGCACTTCATTGTCTAGAATTACATTTTCTTTATCCATTTGTCCATTGATGGACATGTGCTGTGTCCAAGGTTTAGCTGTTATAAATTGTGCCACTGTAACAAACCTTTTCATGACTATATCATTGTTGATTTCATAAAACTGCCTGAACATCTTCTGGCTGGTAGGTTTTGAGTTTCTTAAAGTGATCAGGCTCATTTTTAAGCCCAGTTCCTGGATTTGGTTTTAGTGGGAAACAGCCACGAAACTTTTGAGGTTGCTGAGTGAGAGCTGAGGGGTAGAAGTGCTGTAAAATGCTACCTGGGGAACCTGTACTCCCAGCTCTCAGTTCACTAATCCCACTCTTCATCATTTGCGTTCCTCAAGCATCTGGCTTCTTTCTCATTTCTCAGTCTCTCCTGAAGGCTTCTGAAAGCAATCTGAAGAGAACCCCTCACTTCCCTATCATCAAGATTCCCCACTGCCCTGCTCTACTTACTCTGCTTTCCTTGCTTTACAGTGAATGAGGTCCCTGCTCACGTCTAAGGCCAGTCCGTGCCCTTGTGGTCTATGTCCTCTCATCTCCTCATGGGCTTACTCTTTGCTCCCTGTCTTTTCTTGTCTTCCTCTACTGTGTCACTCCTTTAGCAGTGCCTCGTCTATACTACACACCCCTCTCCACCTACTTCTCCTTGTCTGCTCATGCACAGATTTGCCAGAGCATTTTTCCTTCCTCCATCTCAGTGTACTCATATCCCCAACGTTCTGTAGAAACTGCTCACACCAAGATCACCTTTAGTCTTTCTTGCTGCAGTCTAACAGACAATTCTGTTTTCATCTCATGCAACCTCTCTGCATCACTGAACCATTTCTTCTCCTTCCAACGTGTTTTTCTTCCTTCTCTTCCGGGGCATCCTCATCTCATGGCCGGCCTCCACTCATTAGCTATTCCTTCTCAATCTCCTTTGCTGGCTTCTCCCCTTACTCCTGACTTTTTTTGGGATTGGCCCCAGTCTTCAGTCCTTAGACTTTCTCTCTCACATGCTTGTGGGTGAGTTTACCTCTAGGGATCTCTGCTCACATGGAAATACACCTCTTTAGCTCTGTCCCTTCCTTTAAGCTCCAGTACTTCTAACCACTTGCTCAGTGTCTCCATTTGGTCATCTCAGCCTTAATAGGTAAAATTATGACTTCAGTTTCCTCATGTAGCTCATTATGTCAACAAGCATCTGGTTACTCATGACCAAAATGTAGAGCTCTTCTTTTTCATATCTTGTATTGGGTCAGACAATCAGAAAATCCAGTAGCCTCCAACTTCAAGCTAAACCTGAGTCTGCCACTTCTCTCACCCCCTCAGCCATCATTCTACTCCAGGTTTCCATCTTTCTCCCCAACGGTCTGCTGTGTCCTCACTGGTCTTCCTCTCTCCAGTTTTGACTTCTTCTCCTCTGCTCCCCAGGTTAGTTCTTCATAGAGTGATCAGAGTCATTTTATAAAATGCTAAATCATTCCCTGCTCAAATCTTCCTTTTTAGAGGCCATAAGCAGCATGAGAATAACTTCCAAAGTTCTCACTGTGCCCCTAAGACCCTCAGCAACCTCCCTGTCCTTGCCTTCCTGTTGCCTCCCTCCTTAGCCCCATTCTAGCCACTCATACCTGTTTCTTTCCCAGGAACTCCATGCGCATGCCCACCGGTGGGCTGGGGCCTTGACTTTTTCTCTGCTGGAATGTTTTTCCCATGGAAGTGAGCAGCGCTTTCTCCGTGCTGGTGTCTGACTGCATGCCACTTCCCTAGAAAAGCCTTTCCAAACTAAAATTGCCCGAGTAAAAATCCACTGTCTGCCAGTTTCTACTCTGCTCTATTTTTCTTCACAGCTTTTATCACCATCTGATGTTGTATTCTATTTTTTTATTATCTGCCTTATCTACTAAATGGTACCACAAATTCAGCAACCACATCCCCAATGTCTAAACCAATATCAAGCATGAAATTATTTAATCTCAAGTTGTAAAGGGGAAAAAATTAAAAAATTCCCATATGTAGCAAAGTTAAGGGGGAAAATGACCAGTACACTTGAATACAATTCAGGAAAGTGAAACAGGCAAGTGGGAGTGGGATTTAAAGAAGAAATATGGTGAGAAGAAAGAGGAGAGCTAAATAATTGTTGAATGAATGAATCTACTCAGGGACACAGACATGGGAAAAGATTATATATACACTCTTTTCATTTTCTTTATTAGGCAAATATTTTTGTATTTTTAAGGATGATTATATCCATCACATTGTTGTGAAGTCAGACTATCTTGCAACATGACTTCAGGATTGGTGAAGTTTTCTTTCAGAAACTGACTCACCTTGAACTGGTTTTCAAAATGAATGCTCTAAGATGGTGGAAAAAGCTGGGTGGAACATTGCTTAATATTTCCAAGTGAGCACTTGGAAATCTATTTCTGCTTCTGAGTAATAGGATCTTTAAGGCTCCAGAATTATTTTTGAACTGGTTTGCTGGCTTTTAGAAGCCTTGCTACCCTAGGTCTGGAATTGGTGAGGATTTTACTATAATTGCTTTTGCACCTGACACTTGATGGATTGTTTTGGGAATGACATAGTCATATATCTGAGAAATAACTAGTGTTTATTCTGCTAGAGATTGAATTTAATGGCCAGATGGCTTGAATTGACCTATCTATGTCTAATGTTAAAATTCCTGACTGCTGTGTTTCTCAGTTAAATTTCAAGTTAAAAAGTCAACTGTGTGTGTTTTGGAACTGTATTGTGAAGCATTCTGTGATCTATTTTTGTGACATTGATTTAGCCATGTGCTTTTGTTCCCGGAGCTTCCTTTAGCTCTGCATACTCTCCTCTTTCTTCTCACCAGACTTCTTCTTTAAATCCCACTCCCACTTGCCTGTTTCACTTTCCTGAATTGTGTTCAAGTGTACTGGTTATTTTCCCCCTTAACTTTGCTACATATGGTAATTTTTAATTTTTTTCCCCTTTACAACTTGAGATATTCCCCACAGGCAAGTCTGAGAGCATCTTTGGTCCCATCAATCTATTTTTCTATTTTTTAAAACATGCAATAAAAAACCCTTTGTTGTGTTACTAAACTATCAGAAAAATCTTCTGATTTTTCTGTTTTTGTGACCATCTTAACTGTCTTCTGATGCTGTAACAGAATACTGTGGACTTGGTAAACTATAAAGGAAAAACTTACTTTTCATAATCCTGGAGGCTGGAAAGGTGTGTTGCTGGCATCTGGCAAAGGTCTTGGTGATGCCTGAGAATATGGAAGCAGAGCAAGCAAGAATGGGGCAGCTGAACTTGCAAGAAAACCACTCTTCTGCTAATTAAGCCTCCAATGATGTCCATGTTGATTTCATCTCAAAGAGCTCCCTTCTTCATAGTGTTACTGTGGTGGGTTGAAAACTGATGGTCAACTTAAACATCTGCTGAGTTGAATCCGTGTAGTGCTGCATGGGGAGGGCCCACCCGAGGGTTGTTGCCAGCAAAAAAAAAAACCTGGAGAGGAAGAGTTGTTGTTTGGTGCTGTTGGTTCTCCTGTTGCCGTGAGTTCTGGAGGAGCTTGTCGAGCTTTTTTCTTGTTATAAATCTGGCTGTTCTCATCATCAGAGGAGCCCAAGACTTTGTTGTTTCTAAGAATGGCTGTAGTTCACTTTGGGGGAGCTCTGGTCCTCACACTGAGCATTGCTTCCTGGCTCCAGAGGGGAAATTGTGTGCTATTTAATCTCCTGGAAAAGCTTGTCACATTGGCTTCCTGATAATGAACTCAGCTGTTCTCATCATTGGAGGAGCTCAGGACCTCATTGTTACTGAGGATGGCTGTGATACTTTTTGGGGGAGCCCTGGTTCTTACTTTGAGTGCTGCCTCCTGGCTCCAGTGCAGAACCTTCAACCTACTAGCACAGAGTCTTCATCCTGCTGGCATAAACTTTTTAGCTTCTACCACTGACCAATGCAGATCCATGAAACTGACTTACATGAGTCATTGTTGTGGGCTCCAGGCCTTCAGCTGGATTCATGGGAGGCATTGTCATGGGCTCTAGGTCTTCAGTTGGACTCATGCAGGACACTGCTGTGGGATCCAGACCCTTGACTGAATTCTCTAGGTCTTGCACTTCCTGTATTAACTCTTTGGGTGACCATTATAAATAATACTATAAATCATGTGTCCTGTATGTAATTGTTCTCCTTGTAAGTCCTGACTATAAAAGTTACAATGGCAATTAAATTTCAATATGAGTTTTGAAGCAGACATTCAAACTGTTGCAATAGAAAATATCATGTGCGCTTTTACAGCAAAAGCCAAACAACACCTGCAGCTACCTGTTCCCCTCAGGCTGAGAGTTCACCAACTCTGCAAAAAGCCAGGTGTTTTTTTTTTTTTTTTTTTGCAAAAATTTCACAGAACACTGGCCCCAACTATCCCAGGATTTTCTTCAAGAGAAGTCTTAGACAGATGGGAAAACATAACATTATATCCCACTGGAGAATCTCATCAGCATATTGTTGATCCTGAGAAACTCAAAAAGTTTTTTTAAAAAAAATTAAAACAAAACAAAACACAGCATTCCCCAAACTTACTTGACCATGGATCCCTGTTTCCCCGTCAAATATCGTAACGTCCCGTGGAGCCTGAGATCCTATGGAATGTATTTTGAGAAATGATGTTAAGTACTTTTCGCCCGAGTAGGCCAAAGAATAAATGTGAAGACCAATCTCCATGAAATAATAATCTACTCTCCCTAAAGACATAATGTGAAGATTAAATGTTGCCTTGGCAATATAACTACCCCTGCATACCCCAAAATGACAACTTGATGAATGCTGATGAGTGTGGACATTTTAAGGACCCGCCATTATCAAGAGTGGGAAAAGACGGAAAGATGTGTGATCTTTACTGACCGCTCTTGAGATGCTGGGTCTGTCTCTGCATCTCTTCTGGGGCTTGTCATTGTGCACAGTGGCACATGCTGGGCCCGTTGTGACCATTGTGTTGCATAATGGATGAGGCTGAAGTGATTCAGGCAGCAATTTAAAAATAGAGAAAGAACAGTGCTGACGGGTGTTGTGAACAGCACGCGGCCTCACTCTCTTCTCCCTTTCACAAACAACAGATCCATGTGTTGTTAGTCAGCTGTGAAATAACCGGTCTGCTCCACCAGTTCTGTTTGTTATTCACCTAGAAGAGTGATCAAGTCTGGTTTGGGTAGTTTGTGTCCTTATCATGAAAGTGGAATGTTTCTTCCCTTTGTCCTCTAGAAATTTATCACAACCTGGGTGACTACCTACAAACTTATTCAGTTAAAAATTGTATTATTCTATCCTAGCATGGATTAGGGACAATAAAAATTAGCCTTATAATTTTTGGCTCTTCTATAGCAGAGGAAGAAGAAACATGTTTTAAAAATTCAGTTAGAAGCACCTAAACGTCTATATAGTTATGTGATTTGTGTTCAGTCATTATTTGATAAAATTCTCCAATGTCATGGGTATTCAGGAATTATAATACAGCTGGCACACTGCAGTTAGGTTAACTGTGAGTCATGATATATATTATACAGACTGTGTTTTTATAATAGGGTTTTGGAGGCAGTTCAGAAGGCCAAGGAGAAAGAATTGTGTCTCTTTCTTTTGTACCATGTGTCCAGTGACAACAGGTTGAGCCTAAATTTGGTCATGGTGGGGGGAATATTTACACCTTGGATATTGGTAACTGCTATATAGCAGAGACTGCTCATCCCAAGTGAGAACTAGTAGCTCACCATTTAGCAGTACCTCATTGGTTCTAGGCCATCTCTCAATATAACTTGATTACAGACTGTTGCCCTCATTTGAAATACTTCAGATCAGAAATATTTTTGAATTTTGAAATATATGCATATAGAAAATAAACTCCTGGAATGAGACCGAAGTCTAAACATGAAATATATTTGTGTTTCATATACACCTCATACTTACAGCCTGAAGGTAATTTTTACACAATATCTTAATAATTTCTTGAATGAAACCAAGTTTCATGGTGGAATTGTCATGTTACTCAAAAGGCTGCAGATTTTAGAACGTGCAGATTTTGGGCTTGTAGATTAGGGAAGCTCAGTCTGTATAGAGAATTTCTAAAATATAATCAAGGCCCTCCTAGGACACAGTGAATGTTGTAACACTAGAACTATTGCCTTTTCTATAGTTTTTCCTTTCTTTCTCTCCCTATTCTTCTGGATAATGAAATTTAAGGTAATATGTGAACCCAAGTTTTCTGGTTAAACATGATCTCAGTGTACTAATCTTATAAAGAAGAACTTTCTTGTGTTTTCTTTAGTTTCACTGGGGTGTAGTTCAGTGGTGTGTCATGTTTTTATAGTTCTTTGTGACACCCTGGAGATGGGCCTCCTTCTTCTTTGATGTGCGCCAAATTCCCCAGCAATGTGTGCTTCTGTGGAAGCCAATATGGCAGCTACTCTATTGTTCAGGGCAGACACCTACCTCACTGCTGTGTCAGCACAGCCCTGATGAATGGCTTTGAGTGGTCCGGGATTACCACCTGCTGTCTTCATCACAAACCAGCCCAAAGAACAGATTTCTGGCCATAATATAGTATTTGTAACCCTAAAGAACCAGAGGAAGATAAGAAGGGAAATATTTTGTAGTGGAAATGTCTAGTGGCCTTAAAGGAGGCATCCTGTCTTCTTTATTTCTCTTCTTCTCCACCTTCCACTAATACATATTTATTTTTCATGGGGGATCCAGTCATATATAGGATCATTAAAGGTCAGTTATTTTGGATACTTGTGATGTTTTTTGAGAAACAGAGATGAAAATCTACTAACAAAACAAAAATTCTTATTTTATCCCCACAGTGTGGAGTGAATTGATGATAAATGTGCAGACATTTTGATGTTTTTCTGGACTTAGGGGTTTATTTTCTACATTTTGAGGAAAAGACACATTAGAGGAAGAGGACACTGGCACAGGCAGTGGGAAGTCAAGTTCTTATTTGCAACTCACTTGATAATAGGGGAAACCAGCAGGGATCCAGACATATTTAGTCAGTGTGGCCTACTGGTTAGGAGCATGGGCCAGGAGCCAGACCACCCAGCCTATTATCCTGCATCTGCTACCTGCTAGTCCTGGGAAATTGGACAAATTGCTTAATAGTGTGTACTTCTATTTCTTCACTATAAAGCAGGGATAATAATAACACTTGTATCAGGCCTCTCAATGGCCCACTGAGCACCTTTGTGTAAATCTGAAAAAGACCTCCCCATGGGTCGATTCCACAGATGCAGTATAGGCACTGACTTTATGCAAGTAAAGAACAGGACTCTTCCTTCAGAAGGGTTTGTGTGGCTTGGTAAATGCAACATGGGCCAGGTTAGCTCTGATTTAGCTGCTCAAATGCCTGCGCCTGTCCAGGGCATAATGGGTTTAACTAGCTGTAGTGGCTGTGACCCCCATGCAGGGACCTGGGAAGTCAATGAGTCAATAAAAGATCCCAAAAGATGTTGTCATAATCACCATCATTTCAAAGTGAGACTAGAGTAGAAGAGGGTTCAGACAAGCCTGGAGAGTTGTGCAGAAGGATTGTAGACTCAGAGAAGTGAAGCAATTTGCCAGAAACCCTGCTGTTAGAACCCAGTTATCCTGGCTTTGGCCACCTCTTCCTCAGTGCTGATGAGGCATCACTAGACAACTTTGGAGTCAAGCAAAAGAACCACTTGTAGAAGATGAGGCTGAGGCGCACAATGGTCATTACTAACCCAAAGTACTCATCCAGGGCCATCCAAATAATGAAGTCTTAGAAGACATAGTTTTAAAAATTTCCAGAGCTAAACAGTATATACATTCCCTTGCCCTTCAAAGGCTCATTTAAAATATGTATACTATGCAACAGTAATGTGTGGAGCACAGCTACTGTGATAGTGGTGGATGCTGACGTTGGAATCTGTGTCGAGGCCTAACTCCTCGGTGCAGAAGTTGGGCTCAAGTCATGGGCCTGTGCCCTCACAAATAATGAATGCCTTATGGTGAGGAGAAGTTCTCACTTTCATGGAACTTTTTAGTTACTTTGAGATCCAGTTGTCCTAAAACATGGGCACCCTCATGCTTTTTCTTTTCCACATGCTCACTTGCCCCTCCACTTTCTGCCATGAAGTGAGACTGTACCTGTGGTCCTGGACTTTGCAGCCTTTAGAACTATGTGCCCAATAAACTTCTTTATAAATTACTCAGTCTCTGGTATTATGTTATAGAGCATAAACTACTCTAATATGGTAGACTTGAGGATTATGAGATGGATGTGTTATTTCTGTCACATTGGACTAAAATCTATTAAAAGTGGTATTTCTTAGTACAAAGTATTTCTGAATAAAGCTAAATGGAAAATATATTTAGTTACTAATGAGAGGGAGTAAAATGAGGTTGAGCCACTATGGAGGTTAGCTTATATATTCCCAGGGCTCTTTACAATCTTTTATAATTGTAAAATATAATATGAGTTGCTATGATTTGATATTGTTTGTTCCCTGAACTCGAATGAAGTTAATTCCCATTGTGGGGTATTAAGAGGGTAGAAACTTACCCTGTGGGGCCTCTGAGAAGTGACTAAGACTAGATAAATCATTAGGACAGGGTCCTCATGACTGAATTCTGGTGGCTTTGTAAGGAGAGAGACCAGGACACACATTCATGCTTCTGCACACTGCCTCTAATTTGGCCCGTGATGCTTTGAGCTATTTCAAGATCCTTCCTGCAGGAGAGACAACACCAAATTCAGCCTCTTAATCTTGTACCTCTGATCCAAGAGCCAAAACAAAGCATTTTTTTTATAAAGTTGTTTGCCTCAGGTGTTTCATTATAGTGATATGAAGTGGACACATGAGTCTAGAAGGTTACATAAAAACATAGCTTGGTTAGTTAGATATAATGAGTGCTCAAATCAAGAAATAGATTTTCTAGACCTTAGATGTGCCTCCTGCACCACCTCCCTCACAGTGATCGTCTCATCACTCCTTCCCCAAAGCCACTGTCTTCACTTTCTGTTGATGATTTTCTTGCTTTTCTTTAGCATTTAATTGCCCAGCTCAAACCTTCTTTTCAAAAAATAGGCTGCTTGAAATGCCATTATACTATCTTTATACTGAGTATTTCACCATTTTTTATTTTCATTTGGTAATCTAATACCTTGTTTGGATGAATTCTCATAGCTCTTTTAACTTGACTTTGATGCCTTTTAAAATGCCAAATACTGGCTCTGTACAGCAGTTTGTGGTTCCTTTGAATTCTTAGCTAAAAGTATTCCATTATTAGACTGTCAAATAATGAAATTGATCACTTCTACACACATCTCGACAATGGCTGAGGGACTGTGTGTACTTGGCAGAGCCTTCAGTTCTAGTTCATTACCCAAAATCAGGAAAGCAAGGGTTGACCCTTCTTCCTTCTCATTCTTAGTGCTAACGTCATGCTGAGTTGGTGGCTGGCCAGTGCCAGTCCTGTGTAGTGAGCAGGTAACAGTTGAACTTAAATGTGGTGAGGAATGGCCAACTGACTGACAGCGACTGCCATCAAGACAAATATGGAAAAAAATGCTCCTAGAAATTACTGAGGAGGCACTGGGCAGGTTTTAGCATTTCATTGTGAATATCTTGAGACATTCGAAAGGAAGGAAGGAAGAAGAAAGAAATGATTGGTTCAGTGAAACTCATATATTCACTACCTAATTCCAACAGTTGTTAACATTTTCAATATTTGCTTCCTACATACAGTTATACCTCTACTATTTTTCCAACCATTTCAGAATAAATTACACGTATCAGGTGACTTTCCTCTCTAAATATCTTATTATGCACCATGACATTACAAGTACATTCTCCTATGTAGCCACCATACCATTTTTACTCTTCTTTTTGTAAAGGGAACAAGTGATCCCTATGATTATCAGTTGATCAGCACACATTCAAAATATCCCCACTGTGCCCCATGTGTCATCCATAAGATTTCAAGCATTCAGTGAAAGAACAGACATTGTAATCCATCATAATGTACTTTAGTCTCTTCTTTAAAATAGCAAGCATCCCCTTTTCCTCATTACATGGGTGTTTTGCAATCGAATTTTCATATAGAATGTGTTTGTTGTTCTCTGGGTTTACATAGCCGTCTTCTTGCAGTCTCACTGAATGCATTCAGTTGTATAGGAGCCTTTCACACAGGCTTCCTTGTCTGTCTTTGTGCCCAGCACTCACAAACCTAGGTTCCTATTTCACATGGCAAAGTTGTCTCAACTGAACTCTCTCTCCTAAGTAGTATTTCTGCATAACCGTTACAGCTATATGATTTTAAACATGCCTATTGTGGGTTTTCTTCCCCTTAGATATTATACTTAATCAAAAAGTGCCACCTGAATAGATCTACTGTTTTTGCAAATCAGTAAGTAGTAAGTGTCCTAGTAGATATTTTGTACCCTGATTTCTACCCTTTTAAAAATTTGTAAAACTGGCTTTTGGGGGGTGGGGTGCGGGATTGAACCCAGGACCTCATGCATGCTAGGTAAATGTTGCACCAGTGAGCTACTTCCTCAGCCAAAATAGGCCTGGATAGCCATCTTTCAAGCAGGTGATGGAGACTTGGAGTAGTATTATAGTGTAGAGACAGAAAAAAGACAAACTTCAAATACATTTTGGAGAGAGGGGTATTGCCCTTCTTGGTGGTTTGAATGTGTCCCTACGTCATTGAGGGAAGCAGATGGATACCAAAGTGAAGCAGGTTGGATTGGGGACAGGAACCAAAACTTCTGCACCCAGGACTGCCTAATTCAATGATTTTATACTTCACTATGTTGGGGACTAAGTGACAGTTGCATAAACAAATATTAGCCCAGAACTAAAATGTTTAAGGAGCAATGTGATACTCAGGCAGAAATAGCTTCAGTTAGGGTGTGTCTCTGCTCCTCCAGTGACAAAACACTTAGCTCACAGACTCTGCTGGTCCAGTTTCTTTCAGATTCTTCCTTCTCTTTGTTCTCAAATCAGTTGCCGAGGCTTCTGGTTTGGAGAATTCATCACGAGTGTTGCCTGTCATTCTGTCAGTATTCTGTTCTGCCTTCTTGGACAGCAGGAACAGCTTGAGGACGTATAAACACAGTCATGTTAAGCCCACGCACACATCTTTGGACTGACCCATTTTCTGTGTCTAGATCATGCTATGGCTAGATCAGAGGATTTAATGCTCCCAGAGTGCCTTGGAGCTTTGGCTGTATTCTTAATTAGTTTTTTTTTTCTTGTAGAGTCTGTCAATCTGTGGCTATAAACAGTGCCTGCTGGTTTTCTGATGACACAACAAAAATATAAATGGATTCTGCAGATTGCATTTTATTTTCCTCAGTATTAAGCACTCAGCTGATGTGAGGGGGAACTGTGTTCTGATAATGTTGATTAAATAACCTCAGGCCTGGACTTCTGTGCTGTTTCTTTGCCAGCCCAAACTGAACAGATATGAGGAGCTATAAATTAAAGAGCATATAGCGGTATAACCACCATAAGATGGTGATGTGGGCCGATAGCGGTGTTATGGACAGAGTAACCCTGGATAGGCAGTAGGAGAGTGGATTCTAGTCTCGCTCTTGCCGCTGGCTTGCCACATAACCTTTGGCCGGCCAATTTATAGGACATTATTTTTCTCACCTGTAAAATAAGGTGCTGTGCATATAACCTGGACTTTCTTATGGTGTAAAGAAAAGATATGGACAGACGTATAACAAAATCTTGGATTCTGTGTGGGCAATGACTTGTGAGGACCAAACAGGACTCTACTGCAGTTGTCTTGCTAACAGGTGATAGAAGCTTGGACTAGTGCATAGAGCAGAAAGGACAGACCTAAAGTGTCTTTTGGAGAGACTCCATTGCTCTCTGGTGACTTGAATATGTCTCTGCTGTTGGGGGACAGAATTGGTAGTGCCGTTCATTGACATGGCAATGACCAAAGGCTGGGTGAAGGCACAGAAGTGAAGGCTTTTTGTATTATCACATTCATGACGAGCCTGTAGATGCATGACTGTCCATTCAGGCGGCTTGTTCCACTTGATAGGACTGTCCTAGGCCACCCAGTGGGACAGTCATGACAGCCAGCAGGAGCATGTTAATCTTGTTCAGTGTGAAATATTTATTAGATACCCAGGTGGCAATGTTGAGTGAGAAACTGGATATTTGATTGTGAGCTCAAGGGTTCAGTGCACTATATAAGGATGTGAGTTAGACTTCTGCACGACTGTTGAGAGCCATGAGACCGAATGGAGTTACACAGGAAAGTGAGAAAGAGCAGCACTGTAGAAAGAGAAGAAAAGAGAATTGAGCGTGAAGGGAAAAGCCGTTTTACACTTTCTAGTCAGCAGCCAGTAGGTAGAGGTTCCTAACGCAGCAGCTAAAGAAGGATGTAATGAGGCAGGGGAAAACCAGGAGTGTGGCTTGGTAGGGAGACATGGGAGGGGGACGTGATCCAAAAAGGAGGGAGTGGTTGTCTTGTGCTGCTCACACTTCGTGATCAAATGAGGGGGAGTGGTTGCCTTGTGCTGCTGACACTTCGTGATCAAATGAGGAAGTCTTAGGGGTTAAACAGCATGGTAATGCTGGAATGTAAAAGGAGAGCCAGTATGGCATGGCCTCATTAAGATCAGGAAAGAAAGAATGGCAAGGAGAACTGGGGAGCGAAAAGTCAATGAGGCCTATAGCAATGTTATTGTGGCTAGAAATTATAATGAAAGGTATCGGCTCTTAACGTGAGCCGGACACTGTGGCACATCCATTCATTGAGTTTTCATGAGAACATTGCAGTAAGCACTATTATCCTGTCTCAGTTAGGGTTGGTACAAATTCCTTCACCTGTCTGAGATAATGTAGTTTATGCTGGTGGAGCTATAATTTAAGCTCAGGTCTAACTTTTGATGCTTTAAGAATGTTTAGTGAATTAAATGAGGATGGCTTGCAGTTGGCTGAACTATGATGATAAGGTACTAGATACTGGATACTTGCATAGGAAATTTGGGCTGTGAAATGAAGGAGAAGAACAGGATGGTGATCGAAGGGCAGGGCTGCACTAGCATTTTTAGATAAAGAGGGAACTCGTTACACTACCAGAAGGGGTGAAGGCTTCTGTGGACTGAGTAAGGTTGAGATAAGAAATGGAAAGCAACATGATCCAGAGCCTTGATAGAGAAATCCAGTTTAGGGAAGTGAGCATATGTGTCTTTTCCTTGAGCAAGCAGGGAGAAAAAGAGGTAGGTGGAGTGGGGTGGGGGTGTAGGGAGTCTTAAGGCTAAGCCATCTCATTCTTACTTTAGCACTGAGGTCATTGGCTGCATGTGGTGGGAAAGTCCATGAGCATATAACTGGAATGACAGTTTGTAAGTGGAAATCACGGTCTTCTGAGACGTGTACCCACTTTTATACAACTTAGGGAAAATATCTATGTCTTTCAAAAGTTAAGTGAAAAATCTATTCAATCTTGTATTTTGCCCCAGTTTCTTGGATCTAGGAACCATTATTTTGTTAACCAACAGAATCTCCTCCTTAAGTCATTTGGTAGGGATTGCCAACGTCTATTTAAAATGCTCTTGAGACCTATGTTTTGTTAGTGACTTATAGTTTGTCTAACAGATCTCTTTCAACAAACAACATAAAATTAATGAAGGTATTTCCAACATAAGCATTTCTATACATGGTAGTGATCAGGCTGAGACTGTTTCTTGGCAGACTTTGGACTCTTCGTAGCAATTGCACAATTGCAATAGTACAAAGTAATTAGCAGAATGTAGTGTTGTGATATACAATGTGTTACATTATAAACACATTGTAAAAATGTTGCCATGAAGTTGTGTGGTTTTCTTTATTAGACTGGCTCTTTAGAGTTCTCTATATTTTAGTTAGTTGAGCAGAGCCATGGGTATAGACAACTCAGAATTACCTTTGAGTCCAGTAGAAAGGAAATTTGATACAGATGAGCTGCCTCAATAACCACTGGCATACAGTAGTGTGATGCCACATTATAAAGTCAGTCATTCTGTTTCTGGTTTAACTTCTAATTCAGAAGAAAGGTCCCCCCCCCCAAACATCATCAAGATTTTGGTAATTTAACCATCTATTTTTCTGTGCACGATCACATTAAGTATTTAATTTGCATTAAGTATTTTGGTTAGTAATTAATCCTGAGCCATGAATTAATCTTGAACCATGAAATCAGCATTGGCTTTCCTGAAAAGCACGTAGGGCATAGTTGATGACACAGTGGCCATCATTGTTCTTAGGGGGCTCCCCTTGACTAGAGTGACATGCGTACAAGTTCTGAGGATTCCTGTGCCTTGGGAAGGTATTATGCACACTCTCAGTATGACTGTGGTGCCCAGCAGTTTCTGTCCATGCCAACATCCCTATTTGTGTGTGTTTTAATAATTAAATACAAAAAGGCCATTGTGTTCAACACTGTTAGGTGAGAACCTGTAGGAACTTTGGATTCTGCTGTGCTGAGCAAGAGGGGAGTTCTTGGAGGCTGTGAGTGGAGTGGTGGCTTGAGCTGGCTTTAGAGGCTTTCCCTAGCTGCTGCTGGAGACTAGATGGATGGGAGAAAAGGATGGAAGCAGAGAGGCCAGTTAGCAGACTCCTGAGCTATCCAGAGTGAGACGTCAGCAGCTTGGAGAAAGGTGGTAGAATGGAGGTCGTGCAAAGCAGTCCGATTCTGCCTAAGTTCTGAAGTTAAAATCAAGATTTTTTAAAAAGCGGGCTTTTAAAAATTGATATATATTTGTAGTACATAAACAGTTACATTCATTTCTAGGAAATTGGTGTGTGCAAACACACAAGAGACACACACATGGTATCTTGATTATTTTTCATGTCTGCCCTATAACCTTCCATTTTCCCTTCCCCTCATTCCCTTTCACATCTCCAAAAAGTCTGCTTCCCTGTTTCCTACCATCTCTCCTCTCTTTTATTCTTTATTTATCTTGCGGGTTTCTCATATATGAGAAATTATGTGATATCTAAAATTCTCTGTCTGACTTAGTTCACTTAACATCATAGTCTCAAGATCCACCCATTTTCCTACAAGTGACTTGAGTTTATCCTTTGTGGCTGCATAATGCTCCATGATGGATATATGCCACATTTTCCTTAGCAAGATTTGTTGCTGGATGTGGTTAGTCATGAAAAACAGGGCTCATCATGACTCTTAAGATTTTGGGGCTGAACACCCGAAAGGATGGAATTTCAAGGATAACCTGATCCAGTGAGTGGGAGAGCAGGATTTGGGGAGATTCTAACATGTGCCTGGAATTCATGCTGCTCTTGACCTGCTGGTGCCTGGATGCATCTGAGCCTGGGCTCCTCCCAGTCACCTCACAATCCCGGAGCCCCATCCCAGGCTCTCTTTAAATCCCAACTCAGCTTCCCATCCTGTTCTTGTGTCTTGGAGAGTGAGCTGTCATGATGATGTGGTCAGCATGTCAAGATCCAGGTGGGAGCAGCTTTGGGAAGGTTTGGGCCATTACCAGTCACTTTCCCTGCAAATGGAACGCAGTGATTAATTCCAGGCAGCTATTTTGCTGTTAATTGCAATGACTTGTGCTATTATGAGAGAAATGGTAATTAGTAGTCTTTATAGTTAGAATATATGATGAGTAACATGATATACATCCCATAATAAACACATCATAAAGATATTGCTGAGAGAGGTTATTGAGAGAAGGCCTCCAAAATCCTTATCCCAGTGAAATGTCTTCCCTTTGTGATTCCGATTTGATGGCTTAGCTTAGCATATGTATTAGTCCATTTCTCATTACTGTGACAAAACACCTGAGGCTGGATAACTTTTATTTTAAAGAGGTTTACTTAGCACATCATTTGGGATACTGAAAGGCAAAGGTTCTGATGAGGGCATCTCCTAGATTGTGTCACTACATGGTAGATGTGCAAAGCAAGAAATCACATCACCAAAGAGGAAGCAAGGGAGAGTGGTGGTCCATTAGCCCTTCTAAAGACCCTCAGACTCCTACTAGGACCCATTCCTCAAGGTCTCACTAACTCCCAGCACTGCTACCCTGGGGACCAAGCTTCCAACACAAGAACTTTGAAGGCACAGAGAATACTCAAACCATGGGATTATCCTAGGTGTAGGCATTGCAGTTTCCTGTGTGGGAGGATCACATGGGGACAACATGCTGGTTCCAGCTTAGTGTTGTTAACATGTATTTCTACCATTATCTCCAGATAAAGATGCTTCTGTCACTGGTCTAAGGACTGCATTTCCAGGGCATAGTTCTTGTTAAATTGCTGGAGTCTCTTCAGCTTTTCATTCTCTTAACAAAGATATTGGCACTTCATACTAAATACTTTGGAAAGAGAATGCTAAGGTGTTTAAAGTCTGTATTTAAAACGTTAGCTTTTGAAAGGTATCTTTCTTCATTCTTTTTAGTACCTTGGAAGAATTATGTATTTACAAGTTGTTCAGAATGAATTTTTATCCATTTTGGGAACCTTCTCTCAAATAAGGATGAGAAGATATTAACAAAATAATTTTTCAGCCATTGCATTACATTAAATTGCTTAGAGTTGTCCTTCTAGAGAGAGTGGTAATGAGAATTTTTTGAAAATAGAATTTGAGTTTATGGGGAAGATTTGAGAGCATGCTGTTTCCATTAATTAAAGAAAAGCTTTTTGAGGATTTTCAAAGATAAAATTATCTGTCTGTCTGCCTATATCTACATATCATTGAAAGTTTTAGGAAAATTTTTAAAAACACAATAAAAAGAATATTTTATGTCCACCATGAAGAAATAGCATATTGATGTTGTGTGTGGGTATGGGTGGGTGTCGATATATGAGTGTCTCGGGATGTCTGTCTGGCTTTGGCATCATAATATTGCCAGCCAAATGGAAGGAGCTGGGAAGTATCATCATCTTTTTAATTGTCTTGGAGGAGTCTGAATAGCGTTGCAGTATTTTATCCATAAACATTTGGTGCAGCCTGCCAGATAAGCCTCTAGGCCTGATGTTTTCTTCAAGAGAGTGTTGTCTCTTTCTTTGTTGAGTGAACTATAGTTGTTTGTGTCACGGAACTTACCAGGTGGTTAATTTATTAGCAGGAATTTATTTATAAGATTCCCTTGTCATCCTTGTAATATTTATAAGATCTGTAATGAGGTTGTTTGTCATTTCTGATACTGTTAATTTATGCCTTCTTTCTCTTTTGCATGTACATTTCCCCCAAATACTGTTTCAGTGTTTTTCCGTAAGTTTTGATTCTTGCTGTCTTTTTCTCTGTGACATACGTTCTAATTTATTTTTAAATTTCTTTTTTCATCAGTGTGAAATATTTAGAGTTTTATTAGCTTTTAAATATTTGAGAATGTTCAAAAGATACTTCTGTTGCTAATTTAGAATTTAGTGGTGTGGTCCAGGGGTTTAGCTCAGTGGCATACGCACCTGCTTGACAAGTGCCAGGTTGTGAGTTCGATCCCCAGTACAAAAAAAAAAAAAAGAATTTAGTGGTCAGTGAACATACGTTGCCTAAGTGCATTCAAATATGTTGAGATTTGTTTTCTGATCCAGCATTAAGATCTATCTAGTTCATTATGAACTAAAATACGTCATTTCTGTTGGAAGGTAGGGTATTCTAGAGATGTCAGACCAATGTTTGGTTGGTAGTGCTATTCACAGGATTTTAAAAATTTACATGTATTATCAATGTATTGAAGAGAAATATTTAAATCTCTGATTCTAATTATGGAGATTTTCACTTCTCTTACAGTTCTCTTTTGGCTTATATATTTTGAACTTTTTTTTAGCTGGTGCATTAGCATTTAGGATTGTTATATCTTCCTGATCAGCTAATTCTTTTATCATCATGAAATGACTCTGTCCTTGTTTTTGTTCCTTGTCCTGGAATTTTTTGGTCTTGTATGAATATAACCACTGCAGCTCTTCTGTGATTAGCTTGCCTGGTGTATCCATTTCTACTTCCTCTGTCTTTCTTTTTCCTTGTGCTGGAAATCAAACCCAGGTCCTCAGGCATGCTAGAAAAGCGGGTCTGTGTAGCCAGCCCTCCCACTTGTCGTTTTACCCTATCACTGTCTTTATATTTATGTTACTGTTGTGCACATTTGTAGGCAGTACACAGTTGGGTCTCATTTTTTTACCCAATCTGATAATCTCTGTCTTTTAAGTGAAGATGTTAGAGCCATTTATATGTAATATTATTGATATGGTTAGGTTTAAGTCTGTAATCTATTTATCTTATTTGTCCCATGTGTTCTTCATCCTCTTTTCCTGTTCATTATTGCTATGTATTATTATTATTTTTGCTTCTTATTGCTGTGATATTTTCTATGGTTCAATTTTATTTCCTTTATTGGCTTGTTACTGGTAACTTTTTATTTTGCTATGTTAGGAGTTTCTCTAAGATTCATAGTATTCCTACTTACTTGGTATTTTGTAGATGTTGAATAAGTATTTGCTGAATGAAAAAATGAATGAATGGATGTCTTCCTGATGCTCCAGTTGCAGCAGAACTGAAAATCAGAGGACCATGAATGGCCACAATTCAATATTGCCTGACAATTATTCTTCCCTAGCATTTGCTCTTTCTCTTTCTCACTCTGTTATTTATGGACGTGGCTTTAACTTAAGGTCTTGATGCTAGTCTCTCAAGGTTACAGATCTGTATTCTGTCCTCCCCCAACTCTCTGATGTTTAAGCAAATCTTTATCCTCAGGCAATCCTTTTCCTGGACTCCTTGAAAGTGTGGAGATTGGAATTTCTGGATGCAAGAGCCTGTGGCCTTGACTTATTGTGGTCAAACTCCTCAAAGTAACATATCCTTATCAGGAAAAACAGATTTTTATAAGGTACCAGATAGGAAAAGAGCTCCAAAAGAAATGGTCTATATTTAACTTTAGCTGATTAGGCAAAGCTACCCACATGGAAAGGAAATTAAGGCTTAACAGATTTTCCTCATTCTTGGAATGCTACCAATTTTTCAAGGTTGTGAATATGTAAAAAAAATTGAATGTTCTAATTAAAAAAAATACAAATTTATGTACTTTTTTTTTTCTTTTCCAGCAAGTAACTGGCAGAAGTTTTGGTGAGAAAGATTTTCGGACTGGATTAGAAAATGGAATCCTTCTCTGCGAGTAAGTATAGCCTATATCCCATTAGATGTATTCGACAAACATTTTTAATACCGTTCAGTTTGTCTGTAAAGCTTTTAGTTTTTTATTTTTAATTCACAGTTTGAATATGAAACTCAACAAAATCACTAGGCTCAGCAGAAAACAAGTAGATGATGGAAGCTTGGTGTCTGATGTGGTGGTGGTGGGGGACTGTGATATCTGCCGACAAGATAGAGAAGGAGCACATATCTGGTGGCTGCTATCAGATCCCACCAGTGTTTACTGTGAAGGAATTTGGGTCTGTGTGATTGTAAGGATGAAGATCTAATTCTCACAAAGAAGGGGACTTTTCTTCACCCTTCAACTCCCAAACACCTTGCACCAAATCAACACAGCGGTTTTATGCAATTACACATCCTAAAAGTGCACCCAGTGATGCTCCTCACCGGGCCTGCTTTCACGGATGTACTTTCGAATGTGAATAATTTGCGCCCATGGTGAACTTCAAATGTGGATAATAACTGCAAAGTTTAATCTTTGTTTTGAAGTTAGCTCTGCTGCGGATCACTGCTATGATGAAGGGAAGAGCTTTCTGTGAAGTAGTTCTCAACCCAAAATAAGCAAGAGCTTTAGTCTTTATACGTATGAATAGAAACTTCAAACCAAGGCTTCAAAATTTGGGTTTATTGAATAGGTTCAATAATTCAGGTACCAATGTTTGTTTTATTTAGATGTACATCCAGTGAAATATGCTTCTCCTAAGTGCACGATTTGATGGGTTTTCAAAAAAGGTGTAAATGAGTGCAACCTACACCCTCATCAAGACAAAACAATGCTCTTCTTACCCTTTCCTATTGTGTCTCAATGCCCCAGAGACAAGCATGGCTCTGATTTCTTTCACCACAGCATCTCTTGACCTTGCACAAATGGAATTACCGAATGGACTGATTTTGATGGTGTTTAGGCTGTTGGTTTGATGTAGATGCAATGGCATAGATTTTAGAGCCTGAAAATTGAAACCTTGAACCCTGACTTCTCCTGTCACGTCTTTAACCTTCTTGAGTCTCTTCTTTTTCCCTGAATGGTGATAACAGATCTGTACTCCAGTTCACAGGACTTCTGTGGCCATCAACAGAATAATGAGTAAGGTATTTGGAAAGACTGTACAGTGCTGTATAAATGTTTATTTTGCAGAACCTTTCAACACTGGCCCTGTCAGCATTTTCCTTACCTTTCCACTGCCTTTCACAGCTCGAAGAAAAATTACTAGCCTCCAATTGCTGTTTCCACATCTTTTCTAGAGTCTCCCCCGACTTCTTGTAATGTCCTTCCTCAGCCCCCCTTTGCCCCATATTACGTCCAGATCAGAGCTCACCTGGAGGTAAGCAGTAATTAGCTCCTCACCTCCTCACCACAGGACAACAGGCTTCAAAGGCTTCCTTTCTGTGCCGCTGATGATTCTGTGCTCAGCTCTCTCCTGATGACAGACCGATTGCCAGGAGCTGATCTCATTTATGTGAACCATGCTGTCAGAGCTCAACTGAAGTACATCTTTGGTACTGGTTTTTGTTCACCTGTTTATTCCAGAGAGTTTTGTAGGCGCCCACCTTTCCACTCTATTGCCATGAATAAATCTTTCTGACGGTGGAGGATGATCGCCTACCTGCTATTGGATTCTTTTGAAGACAAAAACTATAGTTCTAGAGGAATTTACATGCAGAATTTGTTTCTTTCTCAACGAAAGATGCTGGGTTAGAGGATGGAGTCTCCCTGTGTATACAGTGGCACTGTCCACAGATGCATCTTTTACAACCTCAATGGTGAATGTTAGGGTGTTGGGGTGGAGAAGTGGGGTTTAGAGTGAGGCTGTGATTGGGAAGCACATGGTCAGAGCAGTACAGTTGCCCGTGACAGTCAGGAGATTCTTTAGCTAAGGAAAAGGCTTGGACTGTGGTAACCTGAGAGTGAAGCCAAAGGAAATGGCAAACATGGAGGACACACTCTGAGGAGGAGGAGAAAACCCATGACAAGTGTCTAAGTCCTCTCACTGTGCAGGATTAGACTTCTCGGTGTGTTAGAAGAAGTAAGAGTTCTGGAGTCTGAGGACAGGGGACTAAGTCCTGACTTCCTCAATGTGATTCACAGCCAGTGACTCTGCTAAGGGGGAATGAACCACATAGGTAGCCTGAGTGAAGGAAAACCAGGAGGAGGAACCCCAATCTGAGCACTAGAGATGTAGCTTGGTCAGGAGTCAGGGAACCCAATTTAAACACATTTCTAAGTGTAGGACCCATGGAACCATATAAATCAAAGACATGACCTCAGAGCAAAATACAGTGAAGGTGGGCAATGATGGAGGAAGAGGATTTCCTTCATCACCTTTATAGCTAGGATTTATCTGAGCTGAGAGTATGGGGCTCCCACAAACTGAAATTAGCAGTGTGCTTCCTGGAACTTGTACCTTGTGGTCAACTGAGGAAAAAAAGGGACTTGTACTACTCCAGGATAGAGTTGGGTTATGGAAGGGGAAAAAGGCAGAAAACTCAGTTGGAAGAGTCTTGGGGCGGTTATGATTCCCAGACAGTGGAACCGTGCAGATTTCAAGTATTTGTCTTTGGAGAGTAGACGAGAATGGCCCAGGCTGTGCCACCCTCTAGGACCAGAGAGAGTTCTATGGATGCTGCCAAAGGCGTCCTAGCTCATCGATGGCCCCACCTGTGCTGCAACATGGATACACAAAAGAGCTCTATGATTTTAAATTGTAAAATTTAAATTTATGATTGTAAATTGTAAAATAGTTCAGCTCTTCTTACAGTCGGGCTTTTGCACTATACAGCCTTCTTTAAAAAAAGAAAAAAATACAGAGGAGTCTACCTCTGTATTATTCAAAACAGAAGGTCTGTTGGAGCCATGGGTGACCTGCTGGCAAACCCACAGGCAGTACTGGTGGGCATTTCTTTTTCTGGCATGTTTTTGTCTGGGTTGGATCCACTGTTAATATTTGTTGCAACTGGATACAGACCCCATGCTCTTTGCTCACCCAAATGCCTTGGGTTGTTTATGAATCTAAAAAATCTCCTAGTTCTCATCAAATAGAAAGGTGCCTTCTTAGTCTAGAATCCAGCTTCCCTTTTATTGGCTTAGATTCAAACTTCTCTGTACCTTTAAATTGCTATTATTAAACCATTTTGCAGAGAAAATAATGGAGGCACAGAGGATTAGCTACCTTGGCTAAGGTCACACAAATAAGAAAGATTTAAATTCATGATATTTAGTTCCTTAGCTCTGGCTCTTGACCACTGTCTTGTTTCTAGAATTGGGGTTTTTATGAGAGAAAAGGAAGAGGTTGAGGGATGAGGCTCAAGTGAGAGATTTGTGCTAGAAAACTGGGAGTGTGGAGATAAGGCAGTACACGGGCAAAACCACTGTGTCTCCACAGGACAGAGGAGCAGGAAGACTGGTGGGGCTGCTGTTCTGGGGAAGATGTGTGCATCGAGGGCCCCAAAAGGCAGCTTCCTGAGAGCAAGGGCACAGGAGAGCTGAGAGGAGAGCAGGCTGTGGTCAGCAGAGGATGCAGGCCTTTGCATTTTCTTCAAAACCCAATGGGGGTAAATGAGAGTGGGGCACCTGGGCTAATGACTGGAGACAGAAAAGGTGGGCACTTGTAGGCAGCATGTGAGATAGGAAATAAGTGGCATTAAAATCACCCTGGCGATCTTTAACTTCGCATGGCTTTGTATATGCGACCCTGTAGAGTGTGTAACACTTATGCCTAAGTGTGTAATTCACAGCGAGTAATAGGAAGTATAACTTGGAGACCATGTGCCTCACAGGATTATAGTAAATGTGTTTTTCTCTCAGCATCCTGCTCTTCCTCTGTTATTTTTGTTAAGTCTGTCTAGTGAAAGTTTTCCATTAAATGCTCAAATGATGTGAGCCCTCTGCTGAGAGTTTAATAAAAGGTCAGAGGCAAAATGCGACAGAAAAGCAAACGTGTGACAAGTGTCCTGCTGTTAGAAATATTAACCAAATACTGCACTGTGTTCTTGAGACTTGAGGGTAAAAGAGCCTACAAAGAGTCAGTTCCTAAAGAGGCTGCTCCCAGGAGAAAGCAGCCCATGATAACCTTCTAGTCCCTCACCCAGACTAAATTGTCCGGAGAGAATTCCAGAAAGCAGTTTCTGCTGCTTTGCCTGAGTGATGTGATTGTTTAGATAGCACTCTATGGAATTACATCTAGATAAGAGGTTGGCAAATTATGGCCTTTGGCCTATTTTTGTACTGGCCTTCCTGCCAGGAATGGTTTTTAGATTTTTAAAGGGTTATAAATGAACAAAACAAAACAAAAGCAAATATATGGCTCACAAACCCTAAAATGTTTACTGTCTGGTTCTTTGCAGTGAAATTTGACCAGCCCCAAAAGGCTATGGAATTAATTTTAGAGGTAAATTGTTTACTCTTAGAAGGTTAAGTAATTGAATTTGGCTTGTGCATTATGCTATTTGGGTAAATTGAATAACTTTTTACAGAATATTCACTCAGGAGTTTCTTTACAAGTTTTCCCCCAACAACTTTTTTTTCTAAATAATCTTAAAATTATAGAAAAGTTATAAGAATAATGTATATAAGAAATACCCACATATCCTGCACCCACATTCAGGAATTATTCTCATTTGGTCATATGTGCTCTATTTGTTTATGTATTTATGCTTGTTTTTCCTGAACCATTTGAAAGTAAGATACAGATATTTAATGAAGTTCAACTCCTAAATGCCCCAGCATGTATCTCCTAAATACAAGGGCATCTTTCTACATAAACGTTCAGGATTTTTAGCAATAACATAATAATGTCTAATGTAAAATCCATGGTTAAGTGTTCCTAGTGTCCTCAGTAATGTCATTTCTACTGATTTAAAAAAATGTAGAACCCAATCGAAGACCACCCATTGCATTTGGTTATCATTTCTCTTTAGTCTCCTACACTTGAACCTTGGTATGGTTGCTTGTGTCTTTCATGTTATTAACATTTCTGAAAGTTCTTGATCAGTTATTTTGTAGAATGTCTCACACTTGGGTTTTTCTAAGTGCTTCCTCATGACTGGATTCAGATTAGACAGTTTTGACAAGAGTACCACATGAGTGATGATACCGTGTTCTTCCTTTACCAGTAATGTTATGACTGATAATTGGTTAAGGTGATGTCCTCCAAATACATGCTTTGTTAGGATGCATCTTCTTTGTAATCTGTAAAAGGTATTCTGAGACTAGCAGAGTAGCTCGATATTCCAAAATCTTTCACCCGGTGGAGTTAGTAGGCATTGATGATACTTCCTGCAAATAGTAATTCTCTAATTCTATTTTTTCTACATTTGGCATTCTTATGTCTCTTCTAGAGATATTTTTCCTTTCTTCTTTTTATTAGGTATCATGATGTAGTCTTGGAATTCTCTGTATTCAAAATGTAATAATCCATTAACACTTTTTTTGGCTCTTAATTTGAAAGGCAATTTTAAAAAGTAATCTTTATAGAGAATGAATAAGTTAAATGATAATAGCAGGCTTGTTGGAATATAGAATTTCTAAAGTTTTAAACCTGTAGAGAATAGTTTTCAAAGTTTGTGTTTGGATAAGTAGTTGGCTTATATTGAGCCTTGTTTTCCTGTGTTCCATTTTTCTTCACTGTAGGGATTGAACCTTGGGAGTACTGAGCTGCACCCCCAACCCCTTTTACTTTTATTTTTTATTTTGAGATGAGTCTTGCTATATTGCTCAGATGGAGCTCAACCTTATAGTTTTCCTGCCTTAGCCTCCTGGGAGGCTGAGATTACAGGAGTGTTCTCCTACGCCTGATTTGTAACCATCTGATTCTTGATTTATCTCAGTGTTTATCTCTGGCAGTGAGATGCCCTGCACTGGCCAGTGCAGATTCATGCAGATTGACCCATATTACTTCACTGGGCAAAGCTCCAGGATGAAGAAGCTCCCACAGAGGACATAGGGAATCCTTTTAGAATATGGTGGCTTTTGGGCAACATCACTAGGACGTTTGTGTAGAAACCCAAAAAGAAGGTCTATTAATGGCCACTGTGATTTTTCTTAACTCTTGAGAAAAGTACAGATATGGGTGAGGTCTATAAAGACCCTTCAGTATTTTAACTTAGCTGTGTTAAAGATTACTTTTCCTTTGAAAGGATAGACATATGTGAATGGGAAGGAGTCTGCTCATGGTTTACCAGTTTCATCTTATCTACCATATTCTTTGCAAGAATCTCAAGGAAGTGAACTCCCAAGTCTTTATTACTCCCATGTGTTTTGACCAGAGCTGTATAAAACTCCTGTTTCCACTCGTGAACATACAGTGGCATTATTGGTTGAGGAGGCTGAAGAGGTTTCCTCACTTTTGAGTGTTGCTTGATGTATGAAACCAAGAACTGATGACCCTTAGGGGATGTGTCATCTTTTCACCACACACTGTAAGGAGACAAGGGTATTTATGGTTTTCTTCTTTCTTCTGCTCCCCTCCTGCCCTTTTGGGGGTGATTCTTTGAAATAGTTCAAATTTTTCTGAAGTCATTATAGAGTACAGACAGGCTTCTCTGCATTTTTGTCACTAAGTCTGAAAGAGAGTAACTGGAAAATATTCTTTTCCTGAAGATAAAGCATGATTCCTGGTACATAAAACAAATTAATTCCTTTGTCCACTGTGGAAAATGTGCAGAGCAAATATTAATCAAGAAGCAAGGACTTGAAATCAAGGACACGTTCATTCCCCCGTACTCTGTAATTCTTGTTGCTCTTGCTTTTTTTGCTACGTGTAGATACCAGGAAAAAATTATTTAAATGCTGCACTGTGGGGTTTTTAGGGGGAGGGTTAGCGGGGGAGAGTTAAGGTTTTCTGGTGAGAATTTTTGTGGTTGCTAGTGATAAAAATGTATCTCAAACCATTTCAAACAAAAATGGGACATGGTTGGTTCGCATGCATAAGCAGAGAAGTCAATCATATGTACTGAGGCCAGCTGCAGGCCTGACTGTGCATCTGTGCTCAAACAGTGTCACCCAAACATTGTCTGCTGGCAAAGCCATGCATCCACCCTTCTGCCTGTATATCATCCATCTCTCACCTCTGCTTTCTTCTCTTTGGCTTTGTTTTGGGGTAAATTTTTCCCATGTGATGACCAATTTGGCCACTATTAGCTTCCAGTTTACATTATAGTAGGCTTGGAATTCTAGCAGGAATACAGAGCTCCTCTGAGTGATTGCAGAGGAATGCTGGTACCCACTCTTCATGAACTCAGGCAGCGCCTTTGTGTGTCTTGGAATTAACTGGATGGCCAGGTTTGGGTTTGCCCTATGGAGGAGCCAGGAAGGGGGGTGAGTGCTCTGCACATTACCCCACCCCACAACCTCATGACATGCCTAGAGAGTTGGAGAAGGGGAACTCTCTGATGGAAATGAGAAAGTGTTATCAAAGAAGGAAGAATGGTAACTGGCCAACACAATGAACAGATGCCCACTGAGGGACTCTTACCCCAGCCACAACCATAGAGTTCTAGTGAAGTTCAGGTGGGCTTCAGATAGTGGAGACATGCTTTGTGTGCTATCGTTGTGGCCTGAGGTAGACTTATGTGGGGAATGCTCTTGGGGGGACTTCACTTCCAGATCTTTCTTGTTAGAGTCCACTCCTTCATTTTTTGTCTCTTAAAACTACAGAGAGGGTGAGCTGAAGTGGAGGCTACAGGAGTCTACACTTACCTCTTCTCCAGGCGCCGCCCAGGGAAATCTCTCTTCTGAGAAACAGACGCTGCCCTTCAGGGGCCTGTTTCCTCAGCCATCAGATATTGGAGCCTCCTCTCAACCTTGTTACCTCCCTGTTCCAGGAATTTGGTCTGATGTGCCCAGAAGCAGCCGTTTCTCTCCTGGTGCGCTTGTGTTTCTGCTGTGGTCACAGCCAAATCCCTAACCTGGTGTCCTGGGACATCTGAAGTCACAGAGATGAAGTCCTGCCTCCCAGTTACACCTTTCACACCAAGCGTTATACAGGTAGTCCTGTGAGCAGTCTGTACTTTTTTAAAAAAATACATATTTATTTTTGGTTCTGGGGACTGATCCCAGAGAGTGCTGTGCTGCACTCCCCAAGCTCTTCTTTATTTTTTATTTTGAGACAGGATCTTTCTAAGTTTCCCAGGGTGGCCTTAGCTCACAGTCCTCCTGCCTCAGCCTTCTGAGCAGCTGAGGTTACCAGTGTGTATGTCAAGCTATACTTTCTCCTTTTGATAGACACCCAATTTTATTGGTACTCAGTTCCCCTAGAGTGAACAGGAATATTGGGATTTTCAACTGGGTTTCTCCTCACGACCGGGTGCTGCCTCCTGAGCAAGCCCCTGCCTTCCAGCTTTGTCCAGCCTCAGGGGCTGTCTCTGCATTCCTGAGACCACTTCCATCCAGGGGGTGGAGCCACCTTTGCTTCTCTGACATTAATGCTGGCATCTCTCTTCCTGAGTTTCCTGTGCTTCCCTTAATCATGTCTTCCAGGAGGTCTGGGGAGCCCCATCTAACGCCCTGTGACATCCTAGAGTCACAGGTGGTTGTGAATCTGATGAGCTCATGGGTCTCCTCCAAGATGTACTGACATCTTTTTTTTTTAATTTAGAGAAAAAAAGCAAAACAGAATAAAGGGTAGAAATAATACAGAATTTCAAAAAAAATAACAGTAATAAATCACTAGTTGATAAATTAGGTATTGTTATCTTAGAAGTAGTTGTTCAAGTTACAAAATCAAAGCATAAAAGGCAGACAGACAAACAATGACAGTACAAACTATTCTATTTGATAAACAACAAAAGCTTAGTAGATGGTCATGAACAACTCTTGTTGCTTCTGAACAGATCCACCTGTTGCTGATGCTTTGCCTCTTTCGCCTTGCCGACTTCAGCCAGCAGTGCCTCCCAGTCATGGGAACAACGCAGAGCCACCTCAGATTTCCAAATGCTCCCTCCCAGTGGCAGAGTGCACAGCCCCTTGTACCCCACTCCTCTAGAAATGCAAAGCCAAATTTCACTGTGCAAATATGCCACTTTTCTTACTGTTTCTCTCCGTGATATGCTCTCCTTTCTTCTGCGGTTTGATTTCCATCCTTCTCCCAGTGCTTTTCTTTCTTTTTCTTACTATCCAAGAATTTAGGTTTAACAGACGCTAGGAAGAAAATGCTGTGGAAAGTGAGTGGGCTTTGCAAGCATTCCATTGACACTTTTGACACTATTGTGTTTGTAGACAAAGCAAAAACAAAATCAAGTAATGTGAATTCATTCAATCATATAGATGGACTGAAGTTTAGAGTTGCCTCCAGTGTGTCCTTGGGAAGGTTACTTCATTTTTCTGAGTTCCAGTTTAGCCATCTATAAAAAAGGGTAATAATTGCACCTAACTCAGATGGTTATTCTGAAGCTCAAATGAGTGGGAAATAGTGTTGCTCAATGTTTGGAATGTAGCAGCCACTTACAATTTTAACTTTTGTCTTCCATTTACGTAATGGGGAAATTACTACCTCATAATGCACCCAGGAGCTTCCCGAGAGGGAACGCAGAGGAGCGCTCAGCATGTCTGGTGCTCGCTTGGTGCTCTGTGCCATTAGTTGTCCTCATTATTGTCATTGGAACTAGGCCAAAAGTCCATTATGACTATGACACAGTCAGTGCAGCTCTGTGTCACTGAGAACCCATTGGCTGTCTCCTGTAGGCTCCCAACAAGACTCAGAATAAAGGAATTTGGATTTTACTTTCTAGCTTATCTGTCTACCTTGTGATCAAAAACTGGGCAAGAAACTTTGAGTCCCTAACAGGCTTGATCATCTGTGAATAATGAACTTTGGCTGGCAGAGCTTGGAGTCCAGAGGGACTGTTTTGAAAACAATAACCTTGACCTGAGCAATGATGTCATTTTCTCTCAGTCCCTCTGGTCTGCTGTGGCTTCTTTCTCTGGGAAGCTGCTCCAGAAACTTACAGGCAGTCGGTGGGTGCCTCTGTGGCTTCTAAGCACCTGTCCCTTTACCTTGGCGGCCATGTCTGCCTCCTGCACCAGATCCAGGGGTTCATGAGGACCCTTTCTAAGTTGCATCTCCCTCACTGGATACCACTCTGGCTCATAATAAACTGTTGCAGACACTTGATGAGTAAATTGAGATTCAGTAATAAAATCTGTGCCTAGGTGGCCTGATCTTCAGTGACTGCCTTTAACTCTCTCCCCATATTAACATTATCCTGTCTTTTACTCTTTGCTTCTTCCTTTCCCACTCTCTCTCCTTCTGCACTTCCTCTTCCTCCTCCTCTTCCTCATCCTCCTCCTCTTCTTCCTTCTTCTTCTTCCTGTGTCTGTCTGTCTACCTATCTGTGTGTCTGTAAAGAACAAGACTTATACTTGAAGACCAAGAGACCAAAGGATAGAGGTACTTGTTTTCTTTAAGATTCTCCATCACTATTTTCATCTTCTTAGGAGTCATAAAGCTGAAATTATAGGTTTTATTTTGCAGACACATTTCCATGGAATGTCAAGTCTGAGTATGTTAGTCTGCAAATAAGTGACCAATAAAGAATGTCTTAGTGGATTTTTGTCTCAATTCTTATGTTACCGAAATAACTTTCTAAAGATAAGAAATCTGTTGGCAAACATTTGTTTATATCATCACTGATAAATGAGCTGCATGTTCTAAGAAGGAGGATTTGTCTTGGATTCCTGTCGTGATTTCAGCATGAGATGTGGTGTGACACTAGTCTTTAAAGATGGGTTAGTGTTGATGGTGTAGCTTTGTGTGGCAATATTGTATCCCATGGAAGACTTGTTGAATATGGTTCACATGTAACACAGCAGATTAGGTACCAAGGACATAAAAAGGGAAGGTTAAAATATGATCCTCAGAAGTTTGATAGAGTACTTGAGTATTGGATACGTACCCAAAGCCGTGAGGTTACTATATAAACCAGAGTAGGAGTAAATGCAAAATAAACATGATTTAATCGTTAAGATTTAATAAAAAGTTAAACAGGGGGATATGGTTGTGGTATGGGAAACAATTTGGGGGAAGATGTTATATCAATTGAATTTTCTTAAAGAATATGCTAGGGAAAAACAAAATATTTTTATAGGGTTGGGCATAATGGCACACCTTGTGATCCCAGCGCTCTGGGAGGCTGAGGTTGGAGGATCACAAGTGAGAGTGCAGCCTAGGCGATTTAATGACTCAAAATAAAAGGGGGAGGTTGGAGTCTAGCTCAGTGCCAACCCTGCGGGCTCAATCCTCAGTGCAGGAAAAACAAGTTGTGGGAGAAACAAACTTATACTTGACCGTATTTCTGATCACTATGTCCAATGTGTGGACCTTTCTTTTCCCCCGTAGACCAACCAGTTTTCCAATGTCACTGGGTATCCTATAGCTTACACTTGATCTTGATACTAACTAAACTTAGACCCCACAGGCTCATGGCTCTGCCCACAAGTTGATGCTTTCTCCAGGTGCCAATTACAGGGCTCCAGCTTACCCACAACTTGTGTCCAACTCGGCTACAAATTGGAGGTTGTCATGACTGCCTTATTGGATTTAATCATTTGCTGGACTGGCTCACAAACCTTAGGAAACACTTAGCATTTATTGGTTTATTATACAGGATATGATCAAGGATACGGATGAAGAACCAAATAGGGGAGAGGTTCAGGGCAAGATACAGGGCACGGGACATGGAGCCAGCCTCCCTGCACCTCCACATTTAGCCACCCAGAGTCTCTCCAGAGCCCACCATTCAGGAAATTTATGGAGGCTTCAACACTTGGGTCTGCTTGATTATTAACTCCTTTCCCAGCTTCTCTTTCCTTCCCAGAGGATGGGGGAGGGTTGGAAGTTCTAATCTTTTCATCAGGTTTGGTCATTCTAGTGACCACTCCTTATCCAGCAGTCCACTAAGGGCTGGCTTATTAGAATAAAATCAGAGTGAAAGATGCTGCTGTCACCCAGGAAATCCCAAAGGATAAAGAGCTGTGAACCAGCAACCAGGTCCAGGACCAAACATTAGAACAAAAGGTATATTTATCATCCCTAGTGCATAGGCAGTTGCAGGAGTTTTAGGGATTCTACACTTAATGAAGACAAAGGAATATACATCTTATGTTATAAATTGCAGTATTCTGGTGTCCTCCACAAGGACAACAGAAAGACAGGTTTGGGGTCAGAAGTGAGCGTTCTGTGTTTGGCATACACAGAAGAGAGCTCCTGATATGACAGGGCTTTCCCTTCCTTTACTCAGAGGAACCACTTATAAATGTGTTAAGCCATTATAAATAAAGATGGTTTTCATTTACAATAAATTCATGCAGTGGGGCTGGGTGGGGTGGTGTTACTGATCAGATTTATACCCAAAAGTTGACTCCATATGAGATACAAATCTCAGTTTTTTCTTGAGGCAGAAATTTTTTAGTGTTGACCTGAATGAAGAATAGAAATTATACTTTTGTTTTTACCAAGAGAGGTGAAAATAAGAAAGCAACATTCTCTAGGCTGAGAGAATGATGTGTCTGAAATCCTAAGACAAGAGAAAGCCATGTGTATTAGAAGAATTGCAGGTAGATTGTTTAGCAAAAATGTAGAAAATAAGGGGTGTGATTAAGGTAGATGGAGAGGGGAACTGGAGAAGGAAGAGTTCATGGAGACTTCTAACCCATAAGGTTTTTAGATCTAATCACTAAAGCAGTAGAGATGAAAATTTCAAAGAAATCAGCAGGGCTTGGTAGAGTGTATTAAAGAACCAAAGATTAAAAAAAAAAACTTTGGTTTTTCAGTTGTTACTGACAAACTGCGGGGTCTGGGTTTTGACACAGCTGGAAAAGGTCTGTTGGGTGTTGGAAAAGTCATGATTTCAATCGAGAAAAGTGAAGACTGATATATAGATTGTCCACCCAGAGGCAGAGACCTATAGGCTGCTGGAATTCAAGAGAGAGATGATGGCTTGGTCTTACTCACATTGGTTTGGTGAGCCATAAGCCATTAAGGTAAAGCTGTGAACCACAGTGGTTCAGAACAAGGTCTCAGTAGACAGGGAAAAGAACCTCACAAAAGAGCTATCAGAATGATGAGGGGAGAGCTGGGGACTTAGCTCAATGGCACAAGCGCCTGTGTGAGGTCATGAGTTCAAGCCCCATTACCAAAAACCAAACCAAAACAAACAAAAACCCACAAGAGGGGAACCCCAAGGAAATGTGATGTCGTGGAAACGAAGGTTGCTTTTTCCCTACGAAGGTTAGGTTGAACAAGCTCTGTTGATGTAGTAGGAGGTCCTGGAGACATTTGTCAATTAACACCAATTTCTGATAATTACCAGTCAATTGATCATGATTTGACCTAATTGTTTTAAATCTAGTTCATACTTTTACATCATCTAAGTAGGCTTGTTTTCAGAGACATTATAAACGTCTAGAAATATAAACTATACATGCACTAAAATATAAATTATACATGTAGTATTTTCCCAAGCCACTGAAAGCAAATGAGATTATTGTGCTCCAACTCCAACAATGTGTTAGTAGAATGGCCATAGCGTTTGTTGTTCAAACTGAGACATTGTTTAGTCTCAAAGGAGATGTTAACCAGATGAGAGGCTGGACCAAGTAGAATCTCAGACTGTCTTCTGCTAACTGGGATGTACGATCTCTTCAGATTGGTGTCTTCTGAACACCATTACTGTTTTCAGAGCTCACAAACCCATTTCTTACCTAATCTTCACAGAAAACCTGGAAGGTGACCAATCTGGATCTCCCCCGCCACCTTCGTAGTTGATTAGATGGAGACCACAGGTGGTGGTACATGGTGCATCTTTGCACTTGTCTAGAACCTTTTCTCCAACCCAGATTCTCAGTCAAATCTCAACAAAGTTGAGTCTTTTGACTGTTACTGATTTTGGCCTTAGTAGGCTGTGAAGAATTCGATAGGCCTTCTATGTAGGTTTCTCTCGTCTTTCTGCCAAATCACAGTTAGCCCCACTGACTTGGCTTGTCTCCAGCTTTTTGGCACTAAGACTCATTAAGCCTTTAAGTTCAAGTAAGGACATTTCAACCCACTCCTTTTTTTTTTTAAAGATCTCCTGTGAAAAGCTGCTTTTTGTTTGAGACTAAGCCTGGCTTAGGTGGGGACTTAGGCAAGGACTGTGTATCATCCAACAGCCTTCTTTAGGAAAGAGACAAAGAGATGGAGAACATGCATAGGACTCTCACGATGAGCAAAATAGACTCTGAGTATTGCCTTTTTTGAATCTCATCAAATAAATAGCCCTTGGTTCCTACTCAAAAGAAGAGTGTTAGCACAGTGGGGGATACTGTTCCCATCCAAACTGGTCTTTAGGCATTAGTTACAGTGTCTTCTTGGGGAGCTCTTGTGTTCACTTCGGCATCTTGCATTCTCAGATTCATCCATTTTTGTTAATATGTGTCCACCTAAAATGATGTAAGGCTTATCACAACTTCTTTTCTCTTAATACACAGTTTTCTAGGACACAGATCCAGTAGGGCATTTTTTGAATTTGTTTTGATTGCTTTCCAAAAATGTGTTTGAAATTTACAATTTTTTTAGCTTAATTACCATTCAGGAAACATTTTCCTAGAAATGTAATGATTTCCTTCATCCTATCATTCCGAGCCTTAGACTTTTGCTGGCTTAAATCGCAGTTTAATATCTCCTGTCTTGAACAAATTCAATGCATACTTATTAGAATAATCGATTGACTTTGAAAAGTACGTAACAGCAGCTTCAAATGCAAAGTGCTTGCAGCATGGGGGAAGCTGGATGGTTCCACTGCCTGCCTGTGGGGTTCCATGCTGGATTAGGCTTTGCTTAGATTTAAAAGGATTTAGTACCTCCCTAATTGTATCTCCTTAATCATTCATTTTTTGATTGCCTCTCAAGGGCCGCTAGACTGGTGGGCTGGCTCCCCATAATGAAGCATGTGGAATTCCTGCCTCACCCCTTCTTGTGTTTCCTTTGGTCACCCACAGGAGAGGCTCCTTTCTTACTAGCCTACCAAGGGCCTAGTTTAGACATGCTTTCTCTTTAATGCTACCTGCAACAGTAGACTTCATTCTTTCCAATAGAGTGAAGAAAGCAAATGAGAGGAACAAGTTTGGTCCTTGCCTTTCTTTAAGCCACTGCAGACTCTGCCGTAAAGCTAACATTTCCAAACATGGCTTTGTTATGCCTAGTCCTTCCTTCCTACTGGGCAGGACATGATTCAAGCTCCTTTGCTGGGCACCTGGTGTCCCTCTTTGCCTACGCACAGTGTTGCTGTTTGGCTTCTCTGCATTGTCCCTATGCGCTGGCCCCAGGATGACCTTTGTTGTTATTTCTCTGCACTTCCCCACTCCATAACTTTGCTGCATTCCATTCCTGGCACCCCCCAGCACCCTTCTCCCTGTCTACTGCCAATGCTCTGCATCTTCAGAACACAGACTGGGCACCTTTCCCTCCACGAAGGTGTTTCCATCACTGTGGTTCGAATTCAGTTCACTGTGCACAACCATGCATTCAGGAAGGGATGACAATTCTGATTGTATGTAATTTCTCCTCTTTCTCTCCTTTTCCCTTTTCCTCTGCCTGATTTCTGGTTTGAAAGACATTTTGGCTGTGTTTAGAGTAAGAAATTTGGTTCACATATGACACTATTTAAGAGGTTGCTTGTTTCTGTGAAATCATAAATTCCTTAAAGTATTGACAGTAACTATTAGCTTTTTGTTTACTGTCATAAAATGCCTGATACAATCAACTTCAAAGGAGTAAAGGCTTGTTTTGGCTTAGAGTTTTAGAAGTTTCAGTGCATAGCTGCTTGGCCCTGTTGCTTTTGAATCTGTGTCAAGGCAGCACATCATAGAGGAAGCACATGACAAAGGAAGTTTGTTAACTTTATGGCCAGGTTGTAGAAGGAAAGGAAGTGAGAGGGGCCAGGGGCCAGCATTGCCTTTAAAGGTGTGGCATCAATGAACTGGAGGCCTCTCATTAGACTCCACTTCTTCAACTTTCCATCACCTCTCAGCAGTGACGAGCTGGGGATGGGGGCATTTGCTGGATATTCTGGATCCAAGCTGTGGTTTGTCTCACTCATCCTTGTATGCATAATGGTTATTGTTCAGGGAAGAGATGAAGCAGACTTTTGAAGGAAGCATGCAAAGAATGAAGATTTTTCCAAAATTATTATTTTTGAAGTTATCATGTTTATAGTTGACCCATAAATACATAGACATTAAAACCAGTCCATGTTAACTCAAAATGAACCATAGGCCTAAATATAAGAGGTAAGAGTACAAAACATTGAAGAGAATCTTTGGATCTTGGGTTCAGGAATAGTTTTTTACATGTAACATTGAAATAGAAGTGATAAAAGAAAAAAGAATAAATTGTACTTGACTAGAATTAAAAATTTTATCCTGCAAATTAAATCATCTCCAACCCATAGAATGGGAAAAATTCCAAATCATATATCTGAAAATGGACTGTTGTGGCTTGTGTCTAGATGTCCCCTCAAAGCCTTATGTAGTCATAGGTGGAACTTTTCAGAGGTGGCTGCATCTAGAGTGTGACAATGGTATTGATTCATGGTGCCATGCTAGGATCAAGGGCACTAGGATTAAGAGTGATAGAAGGGACAGAAAGAGCTGTGGCTATCCCTTGTTACTTTGGTACCTTTTGCCTAACATGAACTGTTTTCCCTTTGCAACACCTGTTTTCCATGCCACATGCCTAGAAGCCTGCCAATTATGAACTGAAACCTCTGCAAACTGTGAGCTAACTAAACCTTCCCTCCTTTAACTTTGGGTATTAGGTATGTTGTCTCAGCAGCAAGAAAAGTATATAAGACAGGGACTGATACCCAGAATACAGAAAAAACTCTTTAAACTCTTTTATATAAACAACCCAATTTAAAAAATATACAAAAGATCTGAGTAGACATTTCTCCAAGATAGCTGCGCAAATGGGCGATAAGCATGTGAAAAGATGCTCCGCATCTATAGACTTTAAAGAAAGGCAAATCAAAACCACCTTCAGAAAGGTGACTGTACTCAACCACAACAAAAGAAAGCAGTAATAGGTATGGCCTGCATGCAGAGGAATGAGAACACTGATGTGAAGCTTGTGGGCTCATAAAATGATGTAATCACTATGGAAAACACAGTGGTAATTCCTCAAAAGGGTGAACATTACACATCATATTACCCAGTAGTTAGAGTTCTAAATGCATGCCCAGGAGAAATGAAAACACACATCCAAGCAAAACCTTCCACACACGTATTCTAGCAGCGTGATTCATCATAGCTCTAAGGTGAAAACACTGTAATGTCCATGAAGCAATGAATGGGTAGGTTAAATGTGGAGTGTCCATAAGGTGCAACTGTTTTGACCTTAAAGAATAATGAAGTAATAGTGTGTACTATAACATGGTTGAACCTTAACATTATGCTAAATGAAAGAAATCAGTCACAAGAGATTACATTATATGACCCCATTTTTATGACATGTCCAGGTAAATCTGGAGAGACAAAAAGTAGATTAATGATTTCTTAGGGATGGAGGTTGTGGGTGAGTAAGATGGGGAGGGAGGTTAATAGGTTTGGAGTTTCTTTCAGTAGAAGAGAAACTAAAATAGGTTTGTACTGATGATTGCATAATCCTATGAACATACAAAAAAAGACATTTTATACATGGGAATCACATCTCAAGTTATTAAAACATACAAGCACACACAATGGGATATAAAATATTTACTTCAAGATATCTAAAATGTCATTTAGAAAAGTCCTTCCAATTTTGTTTCTTTCTAGAAATACTAGGGTGGTATTGTAATGTGCTACTCGTGTTTGAAAATTTCATGAGAATGTGCTGTAGATAGATTGCAGTTATAGTCTACCCACTGCCAGAAAAACGTAAAGAAAACTGCAAAAATAAAATGTAAAGAGAGACACATTCATTAAGATTGGAATAATGACATTAGACAAAGAAAGGCTGTGACATGGAGCTGCTGGGTGATGTCACTCTGTAGATGCTACTTGGCTTTGCCGCTGCTCAGTTCCTTGTCCACCAGGACAAAGAGGCTGCTCTTGACCTTTAAGTCTTCCCCTACCTGAGCCTCTGGCCACACGAGCAGCTTCTTCACTGCTCCAGTGAGAACTGCCCTTTGCATGTCTCCCGCACACTGCAAGGTAGCATGGGTAACATGGGGAGTGCCAAGGTGTTTTCCACCCTTGCCCTACCATTTGTGTCCTCTGTGATGCATCCAGAAGGAAGAATCCAGAGGCTTTTCATCCCTTTGGGCTCAGCCAGCTCCCCTGTCCGTGAGAGAGACGAAGATGACTCCACTCGCCCCATCCCACCCACCGCAGACCCACGGGAGCCCGATAAAGCAGTTACTGATGCCAGTGAACTACGAGCCTATCAGAAGGTCCTTTTATGATGCAGCTGACTATACCCAATTTAATCTTAGTCTTAAGCCAATAATTCAGATGTGACCAGCACTGCTCATGGACCTATAGATTTTTGTCGTTTCAAAACTAGTGTTTTGGAATTTCCCAATATTTTGTCATTGTTGCTCATTTCATTATCAGTTCATTCAGTAAATAAAAATTGAGGCCCTACAACAGCCCAGCCCCTATACTAGCTGAATTAAAAAGGAGGATTTACTCTTGGACTGAGAAGGGAGGTGTAAGGTTCCTGGGATTTGGGGTAAGTAGGGAAGCCGGGGGGTTTGGGGATCTGGAGATGGGAGATTCAGAGTTATGGTTCCTATCTGGATGTCCTCCTGAGGTCCTATGCACTCAAAGGCAGAGCATTTAAAGAGTGATTGAATCACACGGCTCCTATAATTAAATATATTCTTAGGAGGTGGGGCTTGGTTGCAAGAGGCAGGTCACGGAGGGTGTGACCTGCAAGGTTGCATCTTCCTTCCTGGGTCACTTTACTGTCTGCTTCCCAGCCGCCACAGGTAAGCATCTTCCCTGCATGTCAGGATCTTCTGCCATGCTATTTCAAAGGTGGAGCCAGCCAACATGGACTGAAACTTTGAAAACATGAGCCAAAATATACTTCTCTTCTTTTAAATTGTAGATGTCTAGTATTTTGTTGCAGCAACAAGGAAAGTGACTAAGACATACAGTCTGTACCAAGAGAATGATTCAATGAGGAGGTCACATTTAAGCTGGGTTTTGATGGTTGAGTAGGAGTTTGCTTCACCATGAAAGAATATAGGGAGGCCTGTGGAAAACACAGGCTAGACAAAGGAAGCAGCAAGCATATGAAAATACATAGCTATATGCAAGGTCTTTTCATGCTGTGGGCCAGAGTCTAGGACAAGCACAAGGTGAGAGAGGCCAAAGATTGGAAGTAGGTTAGTGTGTTAAAGGTCACCTTAAGGACTTTCAACAGTCTACACCGAGCAACAAGCAGCCAGCATCAATTCTATTCAGAAGAGCAGTGAAGTTAGGTGTGTATTTGAGGAAATTACTTCTGGTGGTGGTGGAGACTCTGATTGTTTTTTGTTATGCACTAAGCATAAATATGTAAGTAACAGCTGGGTGGTGTAACACACACTTGTAATCCCAACATTCTGGGAGACTGAGGCAGAAGGATCACAAATTTGAACCCAGCCTGGTCAATTTAGCAACTTAGTGAGTCTATCTCAAAATAAAAGCATTTTAAAACATGTGAGGATGTAGTCCAGGCAAAGGCAGAGCTGCCTACTACCCATATCTTTCCCTATCCACCCTCAGTTTACACCTTTGCTGGTCACACTCATGTTTCCCAAGTTCTCTTCGTGCCATTCACTTAGTGCACAGAAGCCTCTCCCCACAAGGCTGTGTTCTGCAAAGCACCCTTTGTGATGCCTTCCCCGTCCAGGACTGGGCACCTTACTGCAGGTCCCTGTCCCGTACACTTGTCTGGGCTCCTCTGGTGTGGGCTCAAGGTGTGCAAACGACATGTGGAGAGAATAGGAAGGAGACTCACAGTTCTCCCTGAGCACCTGAGACGCGGACTCCCGCTTCGGAAGCAGCAGTCTCTGTAGCCCTGGGCTCACCCTCGCTGCCCTGATGGGAACTGAGGGGAAGAGAGAGGCGTCTTGGAGAGAATTAAGGACAGGGAGACTTTGGCCAAAAGCAGGGTCAGTGCCAGCTCTGGGTGCAGTGACAAGGAGCTGAGTTTGTCCCTGGCCCTCCTGACTGCCTTCCCTTTGTGGCCTCCTCCCTTCCTGCCTCCGCATCCCAGCTTCTGCTGCTGCCCAGAGGCCATGTCCAGGGGGCCTCCCTCCACAAGGACTGGCACAAGCTCTTCTCACTTCCCAGGCTGGAAGCTCTGGAGGAGAAACAAGCCCTGCTTGATGCATCAGCTGTCCCCCTCGGTGGCACCTTGCTTGAAAAGTGTGGCAGAGGGCCCACCCCTTACAGAGTCTGTGTCCTCACCTGGCCTGTGCCAAGCGTGTTACGTGCAAGTGTTTTACTGCACACTCTTACTCTATGACTAGCAGATATTTTTCCCTTATTTTACAGAGCAGGAAACTGAGGCTCGTGGATAGTGAGTAGTTAGATAACTGCCTCATGAAGTAGAGTTGAGAGCTGAATCCAGGTCTTTGTCTCTGGAGGTTCCTGCTTCTCTCGGAGCTTTACAGATCCCAGTCCTGGAGCCTGTAGTTCTGAGAACTTGCTGCAGAGGTGGTGGGGGCTAGGAGCCGGGTGCTTATCCCACTCAAGACCACACAGAGACTTCAGTGCTGCTGTTTCCTTCTCCACCCTCCTGACAGCAAAACCAACAATAACTGGGTTCTAGCCCTACAAAAGAAATGCTAATTACAATCATTTGTGCGTAATTACTACACTGCACAATGATGATCACACATATCGCCCGGTGTCAGAGTAACTTTTGTCTGTATTTTATTTGGTTATGCTAAATTCTATTCATGTTGCCAGCTCTCACAGTTCATTGATCACATGTGTTGTTTTAAAACGGTAGCTTATGAAAGCAGAGAGGATCTTGAGTGGGAGGCATTCTGGGAAGACGATTTGGAGATAAATGGGCCTTATCATCAGGTGAAGGCATTAGATGGTGTCCTGTGGCCTTTGGAAGACCAGAATTCACTGGAAGAAGGATGGAGCTTCACCAATGCCAGTATTTGTAAGTGGTCAGTGTGGGTGCCCCAGGCAGGTTAGGTAAGACGGCAGGGACTGAGGGCTGGAGACTCATTGAAATCCAAAAAGCAAAGCATCATAAGGAAGTTTTCTGCTCAGATTTAGGAAGCTGAATTTTTAATGCCAACTATACTACTCAGGAGCTCTGACTTCAGATATGTGTCTTGACCTCTCAGTGACTATTTCTTTATACTGGATTTGATTTTTAGACCTTTTTTAGTACTCACATTCCATAATTTCCAGATGCTCAGGTTGGTCATGCAAAAGATGGACTGTGAGAGAAATGAAAAATGAATCAAAAGGACTCAAGTACCTTATAGAAATACTTTATGTTCCTTTGCATCCTTATAGATTATTTCTTTGTTTTTTTAGTACTAATAATAGAAGTGATAGGAATAAAGTTACTTTCTTAGAAAATACATGAAATAAATAAGAGTTCATTTGCTTACAATGCCCCAAAGTTTAGTCCTACTTTCTGCTGCCTTCCCAGTAGAAAAGGGAAAAGATGTGTCCAGGTGTTTAATTTTGCATTTGGATACAGAATTTTCTTGGATACAGTTAGCCAATTTCCAGCTCATTTTTACTGGAAAAAGCCCTCCTTGTAAGTTGAGGTGGTGTTGATGTCTATGACTAACAAACCCCTCATCTCAGAGATTTAATGCAATGGAAACGTATTTCCATTCTTGGCTAGCCTAAGTTTGGTAGTAGGTAAGGGGGGAGAGCCCTCTGTTCTGAGCAGTTATTCAGAAAATTCATCTAATGGAACTTCATTTTTTACACATGAATTCCAAGAACTTCTTGGGTTTCAATATCTAATCAGTCAATGGAAAGGAGAGAGAATGGAGATTTGCTTGGGAGGGCTCTTAGGGCTAGGCCACGGTGTGATATATATTAGTAGTACCCACACCCCATGGCTAAAACTGTTATAGAGCTATAGTGAAATGCAAAGGAGGCCTGGAAATAGAGCCTAGCTGTGTGCTATGAGAGAAGAAAGGTGATTTTTGGTGAGTTTGGTGAATACTTCCTGCTATAAGAGCTGTATTAGAATAATCATAGCATTGGTGAGCCTGCAGATTCAGTCTCAGTCCATCTTTAGGCAGTTTCAAGTCTGCAAAGACCTTTTAAAACTCCTAAGACTTTCCTTAGGCATGCCTACTACGAGTGACTTACATATGGCCTATGTATCACCATTCTGGTACAACGCATAGCTCTCCACAAACATTTGGGAGATATTAATGATGGCAATTTTCATTCCAACACCATATTGTGCATGCAATATTCCTCTTTGGTTCAAGTTTCACATCTCTCTATGTTTTAGTCAAATTTTCTTGACCTCAAGGGCTTGTTAATTTTTCTTATTTGCCAAGGAAACTCTAAAATGAAATCTTTAGCAAAGACATCTGTAACAGGTTTATGGCAAGGTTAAATTGATCACATGCTTAGATTCAAAAACAGGTGCCATGTTAGATTAAATGAAAGTGTATATACCTTCATCCTCCGACCATTGTCAGATCCAGAAAGTGGTCAAGGAAACTACATGAAAAAACACTACTGAGCCAAATTAAAAGGGACACGATGTACATAATTTTGTGACTATGGTTGCTTATGACAGCTGTACAAACCAGGCTAATGAAATGGTGATGTAATCTCTTGCTGTAGAGAACAAAGCAACTTCCCATGAGATTAAGCATGACCTTCTCAACCCTGTATTTAAGGTCTAGGTAGCTGCTCTAGTTAAAGCTAGGGTAATAGTTAAAATTGAATTTCTGAAATGAATGATTTGAAGAATAAGCTCAATGCTTTTAAACTTTGCAGTGCCTGAACAATTTTACCTGTTCCTATTCCAGTCCAGTAACAACTAAACAGTTAGTATAACCAGCCACGACAAGATGATCTCGCAATAGAATCTTTGCATTGTTATACTTAGCCCCTTGCAGAGCTATTATGTGACTCATTGGAAGATGCTGTATGAAAAAGAATGTCTCTCAAAGAAAGGATTTGAGATGTTTTTAAAGTTATAAGTAGGAAAAAAATTCTTCCTTTTGTGTTTTACAGCCAGTAAACCATGGTTGAGCAACTACCTCATGCTGGATACCAGGGCCGAGTCAGAATTTCAGCACCATCTGGACAGTTGCTTCCTTAAGGAATCTAATCGTTAATCTTTAAAGAATTGTACACCATATCATACGTGCAGAACATGTCTTTAATTCTCCTGAAAATCCAGTATGGTTGTGCCTTAGGTGGGATGACAATGAACCACATGTGCAGCCAGCTTGGGTCTTCTGTATGAGTTATAAATACACTAGGGAGCATGTCCTGTGAGGGAGAGACCTGAGGTCAGCCCCATTTTCCTTTGGACCCCTCATTCCCAGCTTCAGGACACATATCATGCATGCTCAACAAATACTTGTTGGATACACAAAGAAACATGTGGAATAGCCTTATGACTTATGGGTCACAGTGTTTCAGATTTAGAGTGGAAGAGTTTAATATACACCATTTAATTTGCATCGTAAGGAACCCATTTAGTATTACTTACCTTCGGTGCAGTTAACAGCTTTCATAATTAAGGGTTATCCAAGATCATAACTTTTCTTCCTGTATTGTGTTGTTTTTCACTGGACGCATGCTAGGCAAACCATACATATTTGTTGTTATGACTCATTTATGTGAGATTTCTATCCAGAGGTGGCCAGTAAAAGAAAATAAACAAAAGTTAGTCTTTGGCAGCAGGCTAATTAATGGAAAAGTTGAAATTAAACAATCTATGCTTACAAAAGGGATGCGTTTAGTATATCAAATGAGCCAATAGAAAAGCTTGTGTTTATAAAAAGATAACAGCAGACTTCATCCCCCTGGATCCTTACTACAACCTGAATGACAGTCCTGTTTTATTAAAGAGAAGACTATGACCCTGACCGGTGACTTCTTAGTCACTGAGTAAAAAGCTAGACTGTGACTCCAAGTTCCCTGCCTTCCTGCTTCCTTGAGCTGAGGGCTGAAAGTCATCTGTGATGTTTTATTTACATTACTTTCTAATACCTACGATCTTTAATAAGCATATATTTTTATATGAATATAGCTGTAAATTTCATTTTATACCTATGCACACATGCCGGGGGCTTAAAAATACACATCAGATTACCTCAGTCTCCATTTAAAACATCTTCTGACACTTCACACTGAACTCAGAAGAAAGTCTAGATCCCCTTGTTTGCACTTTGTCCCATATGTCATGGACCTCTTCCTGCGCTCTCTGTAGGCAGCTACATTGACCTTCTGATTGTTATACCAATCCCACTCTTGCTTCAAGAACTTTCTATTAACTGTTCAGCCTGCTGGGAGCTCTTGCCCTCATTTCTGTCCTTGACAAATACCTTTCAAGCAGTCTTCTGATCACCCAATTACAGTACCACCCACAAAACATTTCACTGTGCTAGTCTTCCCAGCTATCTGAATTTTTCTTTGTTTATGTGTTTTCTCTTTTTCTCTTTTCTCTTTTTCCCAGTGCCCCATCTGCTCACCTGTACTGATTATAAATTCCAAAAACAAGAACTATGCTTACCTTTTTCACTGCTGCCCCTCCCTATAACTCAAATAGTGAGCAGCATACAGCAGGCACTTGACAAGAAGAGTGTGATAAATAAATATCTGAAAATAGTTGCTCCTACTTGACTCTTGTTTCTTCAGTATTTTTGTCTGTTACTGTGGGTGTATTTAGCATAGAAGATGAGGGATAAAGAAAATGTCTGATTTCTCAATTGCACAAAATTATGCCAATTTCCCAGAAATATCTTTTGATGAATACAAAGATGCTCTGTTACCAGATAAAAAACACAAAGTACCTGTTAGGCTTTCCAGCTAAAGGTTTCAGGAAGCTCACACCACGGAGGGGATGTTGGTGAGGGGCTGTGCTGAGTGGCAGTTTTCTGCAAGAGAATGGCAAACTCTGCCAGAACTCCTGGAGGTGATGTGCAACCCAGAGACAGAACTGCTATCCCCCATGCCTTACACTGACCATCCCTCAGCGTGTACTGTCTTCTGCCTTTCCTTCTGTTCCCCTCTGATAGCAGTGGTACCCCATGACATCCACACAGCGTTCTTTGCTTTGAGTTGTGTTTTGAGAGTGCATACTAATGCTGGATTTTTTTTCCTTCTTACATTGTGTTTGTTATAATAAGCCTTTTAAATTCCAGCTGTAGCCTATTTGGTGGTCCTTTTTTCCCCCCAATTTTTATTTTTATTAGTATATATTTGCATATACTATGTGCATATTTGCATATACATAATGATTACATTCCTCATGGGGAGTTGCTACATGTACACAACACCACTTAATTCTTTTTTCACCCCCTTCCCCTACACTCCCTCTCTACTCTCTCCAACTCTGGGTTCACTTTTGCAAAAGATCTATCTTCCTATTTCCTATTATCTATCATTTATTTTGCTCTTTATATTTTGGGTTTAGGGAAACCACACTATATTTAAATTTGGTGTGTCTGATATACTTCACTTAACATTACTGTCTTAAGGTGCATCCCTTTTCCTACAAATGACTCAATTTTATCCATCTTTCTGGCAGAGTAGTACTCCACTGCATACAGATACCACATTTTCTTTCTCCATTTGTCCGTTGATGGACACGTAACCCATAAAGCTGCACTTTCTAAAGCACCAAGTTGTGGTATGAAATCATTGGCTTAAGGGTTTGTAGCACAACTGTAGCTGTGCATACGCTGGGGAGATCTTCACATCTGTTTGGGGTTCATTTTTTCCCCCTACAGAACTTGTGGTACAAATACTGTCCCTTGTCGTGGGGCTGGACTTCCAGATGGTAATGCACTTCAGAAGGTAAACAAATATTTACTCACAAGCAGCATCACTTTAAAGCATGTCATCCTACTGCTTTAAGGCATGTCATCCTCACTGAAAAGGTTTTATATTCTTACTTATATTGAAGGGCCAGGCATGGTACTGCACGCCTGTAATCCTAGCACTCGGGAAGCTGAGGCAGGAGAATGGTTGTAATTTTGAGACCAGCCTGGGCTACAGAGTGAACTCAAGATCTGCCTGAACTGCATAGTAAGACCTCTTCTTAAAAAGACAAATAATAGTAATAATAATAATAATAATAATAATAATAATATAAAAGGGTAATAGAAGTATTTAATTAATTTACTATGAATATTCTTGAATCTTACTCATAGCTGTTTTGCTGAATGTCTCGTCTGTTTCCTTATAAATTCAAAAAATGTCCTCAGTTTAATGTAAAACACAAGACAAGCAGGTGTTGGGCAATTCTTCAATGTTATGTTTTATTGTTGTGTACTGTAAACCTGTGTGTACAATTGGGACAGTGTTTACATGAAAGAGGTACAGCTGCCTTGATCTTGAAAATGGTCTAAATACTTAAGAGCCCATGACTTTTTAAAAATTGATAGCAAACATTTTGAGAGAGTTCATAGTTTTTTGCTCTTTTTTCATTAAGGTCCAGCATTATAGTATGCTTTATTTATTTTTACAACTTTGTGTGACAAGGAAGATTCTGCCATATAAATATAATTCTATGAAGAATGAATGTAATGAACTATTTAAGATAGCTATATAAATCTAAATACATATAAAAGAGGAATTGCAGCCATCATTATAAAATTATTCATGTCTGTCTTGCATATGGAAAACAAAAAAGTTAACTCTAAAAGAGAATTTTTAATTGTGAATTTTGAAGTAGAGTTAGTTCTTTTTCTACTAGCAGTGAGGCATAGTATCTGATAATAATATTTCATTTAATTTAAAAAATCTAAAGTTATTAGAGAAGTGGTTAATCCAATATGCTGTGAGTTCAGTTCCTGTAGATAAATATGCATGAGCATAAGAAAACATTTATAGAAAACTTACATACCAAAGGCAATACTGGCTTCTTGCCTGTTTTATCTCTTTAAGCTGTACTGACACCTATGAAGCTGATATATTTATATTTCTGTATTAGAGTTGATAAAACTGAGGTTAATGGATTTGTCCAAAGTAACACCCATGGTAAATGACAGAGCTGGGCTTTGAATTCAATTGGTCAGACTCCAGGGCCTCTGCTCTCACCGCCTCTCCTGTACCCTCTATGTCCTCATAGCTCAGCATATCAGTAAGGCCCACTCTCTGGTTAAATTGTCAGCCTGTAGACGTACAGCTGGTCCTTTACATCCATGGATTCAACCAACTGCAGTAAAAAAAATTTTTAAATATATGTGTGCTGAACAAGTAAAACCTTTTTGTCATTACCCTCTAAACAATACAGTAACACAGTAAAATACTATTTATATGTAATAAGTACTATAAGCAATCTAGAAATGGCTTAAAGTACACAGGAGTGTATAGATTATATACAAATATTACACCATTTTGAATCATCACTGTCTATCACCTTAGCAACATTTTTCAATATATTAGTACACAGTGCTGTCAAACTATTTCAAAGAATTTCTGTTATCGGCCCATAGAAATCTGTCGTGTACATCCTTCACGATTTACCTTAATCTTGGATTGCATGAATTATATCACAAGTCAGTAAACTTTCTGTAAAGGGTGGGATGGTAAAGATTCTATGCCTTGTGGGGCACGTATTGGTTGTGTTAACTACTGAAATCTGCTGTTATAGCACAAAAGTAGCTGCAGACAATACATACATGCATATGCGTGGCTGTGTGCCGATAGAACCACTGAGAGGAACAGGCGTTGGACCACACTGGTCAGTGGGTTGTAGCTTGCTAATTCTTGAATCATTTCTCTTTGTCTGGTATCTAGAAATTTTACAGAACTACTCCATCCTAAAAGCTGTCTTTTAAAAAATTTATGTATTTTTTGTTACTGCCTGTTTTCAGTGTATAATAACTATATTTATTGTGGGTAGTTTGTACATGCACATAATACATCTTAGTTCTTTTTGTCCCCCTCCTTTCCCCTTCCAACTCTTAACCCTGTTCCTATGTGGAAAGTCTCCATTTCCATTTTTAAATTTTCTTTCCTTTTCCTTTCTTCCTCCCTTCTATCCCTAGTTCTCCTTCCAATTTGAAAAGATTTCCCTACTTCCTATTATCTAACTTTTATTTTGTTCTTTATTTATATTTTGTGTTTCTCATATAAGAGAAACCATGCAATATTTAAACTTATGTGTCTGATTTATTTCACTTAACATGGTCTCAAGGTGCATCCATTTACTTATGAATGTCTTGAGTTTGTCCTTTTTGTGGCAGAGTAGTATTCCATTATGTATAAATACCAAATTTTCTTTGTCCATTCATCTATTGATGGACATATAGGCTACTTCCAAGATTTAGCTATTATAAATTGTGCTGTTATATGTACATGTATGGATGTATCACAGTAATATAATGACTTTAACACTTTTGGGAAGATACTATTCCTAGAAGGGGGATAACTGGATCAAATGAAATTTCTATTTTTAGTTTTTTGAGGAATCTATATTGATCTTCATGGTGGTTGTACTAATTTACACTCCCACCAACAATGTAAAAAGATTCCTTGTTGTCCACAGTCTCATTAGCGTTTGTTATTGGTTGATTTCTTGATGATAGCCATTCTTTCTGGAGTAAGATGGAATATCAATGTTGTTTTAATTTGCATTTCTCTAATGGCCAGCCAGCTATGTTGAAAATTTTTTCATGTATTTATTAGCCATCTATACTTCTTCAAGAAAGTATCTACTTCAGATACCCATAATTTTTTTTGAGTCTTTTGTTTTGGAAATATCTAAATTTTTTTGGGAGTTCTTTATGTATTCTTGACATTAATTCTCTGTCTGAGGAACAGCAGCAAAAAGCTTTTACCATTCTTCAGGTTGTCTCTTCACTTTATAGGTTGCTTTGTTTTCTGTGAAGAAGTTTTTTTAATTTGATATGATCTTATTTGTTGATTCTACATATGATTTCTTGTATCATTGGGCTTCTGTTCAGAAAGTCTTTGCCTATGTCTATGTCTTCAAGATTTTTACCTATTTTATCTTCCAGTAGATTAAGTGTTTGTGTTTTAACATTTAGATCTATGATCCATTTTGACTTTAGTTCAGTGTGTGGTGAGGTATATGAGTCTAGACTCAATTTTCTGTATGTGGATATCCAGTCTCCCCAGCATCATTTATCAAATAAGCTATCTGTCCTCCAGTGTATATTTTTGGCCCCTTTGTTGAAGGTAAAATATTGAATGTATCTGGGGTTGTTTCTGCTTCTATTCTGTTCCACTGATCTACATTTCTCTTTTGTGACAGTACCATTCTGCTTTTATCACTGTAGCTTTTTAATATAATTTCATATCTGGGATTGTGATGCCTCCTACTTTGCTGTTGTTACCCAGAATTGCTTTATCTATTCTGGGTCTCTTTTAGTTTCATGTGAGTTCTAGGGTTGCTTTCTCTAGACTTGGGAGGAATACTGTGCTTATTTTGATTGGGACTGGTATTAAATCTATATATCAATTTTGGAATTATAGCCATTTTGACTATGTTTGCTCCACCCATCCAGTAACATGGAACATCTTTCCATTTTCTGATGTCCTCTTCAATCTCTTTTTTGAGAGTGATGTAATTTTCCTTATAGAGATTTTTTACTTCCTTGGTTAGGTTAATTCCTGAGTATTTAGTTTTTCTTGATGCTACTGTAAATGGTATTATTTTCTTAATTTCTTTCTCAGTGAATTCATTGTTAATGTATAGAGCTGCTATTTGTTTTTTGTGTTGATTTTGTACCCTGCTGGATTGATTAATTTGTCCTATAAGTCTTTAGTGGAATTTTTCTGGGTATTGTAAATAGAAAATCATCCGATCTGCAAATGATGATGCTTTGTCTTCTTTTTCTTTTTATATCCTTTTTATTTCTTTCTCTTGCCTGATTGCTCTGGCTAATGTTTCAAGAGCTATGTTAAACAAGAGTGGTGATAGTGGACATCCTTCTCTTGTTTTTGATTTTTGAGGGGAAGCTCTCAGTTTTTTCCCATTTAATATGAAATTGGCAGTAGGTTTGTTGTAAATGGCTTTTATCAGATTGAGATAAGGTTCTTCTATACCTATTTTCTTTAGGGCTATTCTCATGAATGAATGATAGATTTTGCCAAAGGCTTTTTCTCCATCTATTAAGATGATCATGCGATTTTTGTCCTTGCTTTTGTTATTGTGATGAATTACCTGCATTAATTTGCATATGTTGAACCATCCCTGGGATGAAGCTTACTTTGTCGCGTGCGATCTTTTTGATGATTTGTTGCATTCTGTTTCCCTGTGTCTTGCTGAGGATTTTCACATCTCTTTTCATTAGAGACAGTGATCTGTAGCTCTTTCGTTTGCTTTAATCCTTGTCTGGCTTTGAAATTGGGGTAATGCTGGCTTCTAGGAATGACTTTGGTAGTATGCCTCTTTCAGTTTCACTAAAGAATTTGAGGAGGATTGGCATAAGATCTTCCCTGAAATTCTTGTAGAATTTGAAAGTGAATCCATCATGTCCTAGGCTTTTCTTAGTTGGTAGTTTTTTTTTTTTAATTGTTGCTTCAGTTCTGTTGCCTGTTATTGGATTACTCAGGATTTTTAAGTTTTCTTGGTCCTGTTTCAGTAATTCATGTATATCTGTGAATCTCCATTTTTTCTGAGTTCTAAAATTTATTGGTATACAAGTTCATGAAGCAGTTAGTAATAATATTCTGAATTTTTACAGTGTGTTTTATGATTTTACCTTTTTTGTTTCTAACTGAAGTGTTTGTGTCTTTTCTTGCTTTCTTTCTTTCTTTTTTTTTTTATAAGATTCGGTTAGGTTTTGTCTATTTTGTTTACTCCTTCACTGAACCAACTCTTTGTTTCATTGATTCTTTATATCTATTTTTTTGTCTCCATTTCATTGATTTCTGTTCTGATCTTGTAATTGCCTTTCTTGTACTACCTCTAGATTTGCATTGTTCTTTCTCTAGAACCTTGAGGTGCATGATTAGGTTATTGATGATTAGGGCTTGCTCTCTTTTTTCTGATGTGGGCATTCATAGCTACAGACTTCTCTCTTAGGATTGTCTTCACTGTGTATCATAAGTTCTGGTATGTTGTACTGATGTTATCATTTAATTTTAGAAACTGTCTTATTTCTTTTTTAATTTCCTTGGCTCACTGATTATTCAAGAATGTACAATCTCTTATTTATTTCTTCATGAATAACCTATTTTACAAATACTGCAGTCTATTATGTTATTCAGATGCTAACCTTATAAATTTTACAACTTGCCTTTATTTTTCTTCACTCTGAATTTTTATTTCCTGAAGACAAGCAGTTATACTTGTTTCTCTTTCATTCCCTTGCTTGTATTACTATTTTTATATGATTTCAACTTTATTCTGAAAATCTTTTGCTCAAATATTTTTTGGACCTAGGGAATCGTGGTCAGCCTTGTTTAAAATCTTTAGAATATGAATGTTAACCTCTTACTAAATATAGGCTTCCTTTTTTGGTGAAGCTCAACCACATTTAACAAGCTACTCTCCTCAAAGAACAAATAGGGTCTGGAGACAGGATATATCATGGTAACTCACTTGCAAAGATGGATGCTGGTCTCTGAACTTACTCAGTCTCTGGAAAGATCCTTGCTTTAGCCAGGAGAATTGACTACAAGCCTTATATCCATTGTATACCTGCCTGCTATTCTAGACAGTTCCCATTCAACCTCAGTCCAGCTCATATCTTCGTTTGTTCTCTTGAAGCACCTCCTGTTCTTTTCCCTTTCTCCCCTGCTAACGTTTCCAAATGCTAAAACTCTACCTGCCACGGACAAACTTGATGTTGGCAGAGTTTTCAGTTTTATGCATGGAGGCTGATAGATGATTGAGATTTACTACATGCTTTAAATTCACTGCTTTTCCTATTCAGCAATTTAGCTGTAGCTCCGGATAAAGGTGATTTGTGTGATCCATCCTGCTTTATGTCTCACTTGACATTCTGCCTTTTTCATGACAGGTTGCTGAATGCTATAAAGCCAGGACTTGTTAAAAAGATCAATAGATTGCCTACCCCCATTGCAGGACTGGTGAGTATCCAGAATTGAGATTTATTTTCCAATATTCCTTTGCTCTAACCTAAGAGTCATGACAATACCATTTATTACAGTCTGTCTTGCAATTTATACTCTAGTTGAATGAGAATGCATTGAATCCATTAAATGAAGAGGTCACTTAAAAATGAAAAATTCCAATGATGCCTAAATGGCATCTTAATCTTTTGTTTATATTTTTCCATGAGTGATAAAGTCCTTCAGCCTTCAAGAGGTAAATTTGTTTTGGGGTGAGAGGCTGATAATTGGGTTGATCCCAGGAGAAGAATGTGATTTTAATTACATTTTATCATTTCATTGCCTCATTGCATTCCCTAGCATTGGAGGGCAGAGGAGGTGGAGAGAAGAGGATTTCAAGAGAAAGCAGCACTTTCCTAATCAATTATAGTTTTAATCTACTTGAGTTTAAATACCACTATCCTAACTATTTTTAAACCAACTATTCTGAAGATATAACAGGCACTGATGTGGTTCAATGTCACCGGGAGGATTGTTACACACAACTTTCGCTCTTCTGAACCTGTTCCTCTGAACACTACAGAACATCATTGAAACAAGATTTTTTTTCATCTGTTGATATGTTTCATAATTTCTGACAACTCACTTTAATATTTACTTGATGTTGTCTTGTGTGTTGAAAAGGAAAAAAGAAGCCAGGCACGGTGGCACACAACTATAATCCCAGCTACTTGGAAGACTGAGGCAGAAGTTTAAGGCCAGCCTCAGTCAACTTAGGCTCTGTCCCCAAAACAAACATTTTTCTAAAAAGGCTGTCACTCAGTGGTGGAACACTTGCCTGGCTTGCATGAGGCTCTGTATTCAATCCTCAATGCTGCATAAAAAGAAAAAAGAAAAGGTGGGAAATCAGGTAGATAAACCACCCCTAATTCTGGAAAATCTCATCACACATGTGCACATGTGCACACACATGCGTGCATATGAGCTAGGAATGTATGTGGGCTGGCAGTGACTCACTATTGTTTCTATTATGAGTGCCTTCTGTGCAAGTGTTTTTGCAGAAAACAATGAGAAAAATGTCAAGAATTTAGGCAGGATCCTACATAGACCTTAGTGATTGTTCTAAAATTTCTCAGCCATATTACAATGAGTAACTAAGATTAGATGTGACAAAATCCAATTATGTTTGAAAACTATGGGGGTCCAGTATTGAGGTACATAGTATAAGCAAGTTGAATGAACTGGGTGCTTTTTTTATTTCATAAATGGCTATTTTTGTGCATGTATTTGATTTCCAATGTTGGTTGGTAGTGAATTAGTAATCAGTTGTTATAAATCTTTCTAATTTTGTTTGTCAGAATCATATAGCTGAGTTAACACATAGATGGATAGGTAGAAGATAAAGTTAAGAATCATGGATTTGAATAATTTTGTATAATAATCTATGGGCATTATATTAGATTTCAGCTACACTAGATAGATAGATAGATGATAGATAGATAGATATTAGTATGTGCATACATTATTTTAGAATTTTTATTAAATCCATTGCTTCTGAGTGTTGAAGCTGTGGTCTTAATGCTTCTGACAAATATCTGTTTGGCCCCTCCTCTGTGGTGTCTCCTAACCCTGGGCCTTGGGGTTTCATGTTACAAGATCAGAACTCAGAGCAGACTGTCAAGGAAGGCCCAAGGGAACCTTGGGGGACAGAAGCAAGAAGCTCTGCATCTCGTAGGTAGGGGGAAAAGGGTTTCAGCACTGGAGATTAAAATGTGAATCAGAAATAATGTTAGTAAATTGTGGTTTGGGACACATGCACTTACATTTACATAATTTCTTCTAGAAATCTTAAATACCTTAAGTAACTATCAATGTGTTGTCGCTACTGGGGAGGAGACAGACAGTGTAATGCAAGCAAGGGAGCCAGTACGGGGGCCTCAGTAACTCCTCCCATTCACATGCTTGGCCTCTATTTCTGCTCTTCCTTCTTCATTTGGATTTCCCTTGTCCTTTCCATCATTCTTCCTTTTCCTTATCCTCTTCTAGCCAACACTTATCCAGTTACCTTCCTCTTTTGTCACTTCCATCTTCTTTACTGATTTAGTGTCTTTAGCCCATATTTAATATTTTAGTGTTAAATGTTAGCATGTTAGTATTAGATGGTGCTTTCCTAAATATAGTCGATCACCACCCCCATTCTTGAAGGATCATGAATCTACAAATTTGACCAACCTCTTTCTTTATACTCCAATCCCTTTCTTTACCCTTCAGATCAACATTTCCAAAAATAAGTACACTAGCTGGGGCCCTGGCAGGAAACAGAACTGCTGCGTCCCACTCCATAACGTTCAGGATTCTCTCTTCAATTCCGCAGGCTGAGGGGAGACGTTTGTGCCCATGTTTTTGTCTGTCTTGCTGACTGTAGGTCTCTGTAACATGGAGCAAAAGCGGTATTCCTCACCCAGTGCTGCCCTCTCAACTCCAGGCCTGGAGGTCTGTTTACTGGACAGCTCTCCCTACATGTCTTTCAGGCCCCTTAAACTCAGCAAATTCAAGTCAGACTCAGATGGCCACTCCCTTCCACCTATTGCCTGATGTCAGTACTGGCATCTCAGACATGCTGTCAGAGTTGGCAGCTTACTGCAATCCTTCTACTTTCTCTGTCTCCTTGGCCACCACCATAGGGCTGGCTGTTCTTGTCTTGTGCTAGCGCTAATACAGTTGACTCATTGCTCCTCAAACACTGTTCATTTTCATGTATGATGCCTTCTCTCATGTTTCTTCTTGTGCACCTAATATTCTCCTCCTGCATTTCTTGACACAATTCTATTTATTTACCAAGATCCATCACAAAACCAACTGTGAAACCTTTAGTATTATAGATTAAACCTTGTTATGATCTTTTATACCAGCATGCAAATAGAATCCCTCAATATAGGAGAAAATGAGTTAATACACAAGAGGGGTGAAAACTTCCTTTAGGGAGTAAGATTTTGAATACTTTTTGTCAACAGTTTGGAATTAGAAGGCTGTAAATGGTTCAGAATTCATGTTAAGACACTGTGGCTTTAAGGAGTTAATTGGCCATGATCAAACTGATCTGAGGTTTCTACAAATACACTAAGAAACCACAGTTCTGAAGATACAAATCAGTAAAGTCCAAATTCAGGAACATCATGTAACAACAGCTGGCCTCCCCTGTCAAAGTTACTAAAAGAAACTCCTCCATCACCAAAACTCTGGAAAACTGCTATAGATGAAGGGCGATCAAGGAGATGTGCTGGCCAAAGGCAGGCAGTGGTCCTTGACTGAGAAAAAAGCAATGATAATTGCTAGCACAACTGAAGAAATTTGGAGTACCATTAAATATTAGACAAGAGTATCTCTTGGTTTTTGTATTAGTGAGCTTTCCTGTTGCTACACAAAATTCCCAATACCCACAATTTAAAGAGGAAAGATTTTAGTCTGTGGTCAACTAACTCCAAGGGAGAAACACCATGGCAGAAGGACATGCCAGGGAAAAAATTTTACTCAATTCATGGCATCCAGAAAACAGAATTGGAGAACAAAACAGAAAGGATGGGACCAAGGACCACGTACAGTCCCAGCGTCACATTCACGAGCCACACAGACATACCCAGCAGGAATGCTTTAATGGTCTGCTAGGCAATTCTTAATTCAGTCATAATGAATGGGCACAATATTGAACTCCCCGTGTATGATATTAGTCACAGGGGAATTTTTGATTCTAGGAATTATACATGTTGAAATATTTAATGATGTATACAACTAATTTTAAATTTCAGCAAAAATACTGTCTATAACATTAAACTTTATATCCACCTAGAGAAAGAGACAGAAGAAAGAGAGAGGAATAAAAAGGGATGGAAGGAAGGAAGTTTGGTAAAATGTTAAATAAAGGATACACATGTGGCATGGTAACATTCTTGGAACCTTTAGGGGGAGGTTTGAAGATCTGCAATATAAAAAGTTTGAAATTAAAAGGAATTAATTATCTTTTTCTGGGGAGAGGGTAGGAACTTTAAATAAATACTAGGTTTGACGATGGTAAAGACCATCTTGGTCTGATAGAGATGCAGCCTTTTCTGTGGATGTATTTTTCATATGATACTTTCTCTGTCCTGATATTCACGACAGTCAAGAAGGACAAGACAGAATCTGCACATGGTGGTGAATGCCTACAATCACAGCACTGTGGTGAGGTGGGGGAAGCCGAGGCTGGAGAATCGCTGTGAGTTTGAGGCCAGCTTGGGCTACACCGTGAGTTTAAGGCCAGTTTGAACTACATAGCGAGACCTTCTTTCAAAAAACAAAAACAAACAAACAATATGAACAAAAAAGAAAAGAAAAAGAAAGGGTAGAGATTCCATCAAAGAAGACCTTGAGGTTGGTTTGTACTTTCTCAGCGAGTTGACAGACCATGTACCATCTATTGACCGAGAAGTCCACAGTAGCGTGGCAAAGAGATCTGAGGAGGGCAGCCAGTGGGGTTTCCATGCCTGGAACCCAAGCATGTGCGTCGTGATGGCCTGGTGTTGAGAAGCCAATCCATTCAGATGGTCCAGCTGCTTGACTGGAAGATAAATAGAAAAGTGTGTTTTCACATAGCAATCTGAAATTATAAACACGTGTAGATTTCAAAGGCACGAATAGGTATATTTTAGCCCCTGAGTTTCACTGTGGTTACAAAGAATTCAGGGGTGAAGGTGTTAAAACAAAGTAGTAGAAAATCACTTCCTGGCAAGAATGCAAAGAGCCTGGATCTGGGTCTGTGTTTCCTCTGTAGCGATTGCTGACACATGAAGCCGCGTGGCGACTGCCTGCAGATGCTCGCATTCTTCTGTAGGTGTTAGTGATGCTGTTCCCTGCTGCCAGAATAGAAAGACCTCAAGTTTCCTTCTGGGCATACCAAAGTCATTTAAAAAGCTGCCCTCCAGGCGGCCAGCTCCTCAGCCTTGCACAGTCAAGTCCCATCGTGAAACTCAGTGGTCATTAGAGATTCTGCAGAGCTTGTTTCATGCCGTCCTTGTACAGCATAGGAGTTTGGGGATTAAGCCTTTCATTGCTGAGACCTTTCATTCTGACAGCCATGTACATGAGCGTGTGTGAGTTATCAGTGGAAACAGATGAAATTTAGGGATTCTGGCCTTGAGTGAAAACCCATCTTAGAGCTACCACAAAATATTTGCTTGATCTTGCTTATAAACCCACAAGAATAGCAGTGACCTTGCAGAGGGAAGGACATCTTAGATATATTTCTTTTATAGATAAGGACTTGTGATTATTTGCCCAAGATGAGGGGACAGTTATTTGCCCAAGATTTGACAGCATGAACACTGAGGTAGATCCCCTATCCTGGCCCCCTTTCAGCCTGGTTGTTACGTAGCCACGCGTTCTTAGTTGAGGATAGAACACGTGACAGGTTATTTTACTTTGTGTAAAAAAGCAAAGACTCGCTTTTTTTCTCTTGTTTCCCCAATCTTTGGGCCAGTATATTCAAACTGTCCCAATCCTGTGAAAGACTCCACTTCCCAAAATGCCTCTTACCCAGATGAATGGTAGAAATTTGACTCACTGAGGCACAGTGTCACAAAGCAGGAATGTGACTGGTAGAATTATCCTACCATCAAATTGCCTTAACTCACACAGAAATGCATTTTTTCCCTAAAGAAAAAGGATGTCTTTTTCTCTAATCAGATTTCAAATATGGTTAGAGCTTAGCTTCTTGAAATGAATAAAGTTGTAAATTTCTATAAACTCTGTAGACCTTAGGAAGCTTTCAGAAAGTATCTGCTTTATTTTATGAAACTGATAACAGAACATTTGAACATTTCATTGTTGGAGAGAGGTGAGATTGGGGAAATGATGAAAGGGGCTGGAGAGATTTCCACATTGTGAGAAGATTAAAAGTACTGTTTTGGAAAAAGGTAAATATGTGAGCTGTTGAAAGCTGAGTAGCAAGAGTGGGGAACCTGTATGCAGCTTTGTCGTTTTAGGAAGATGACAGTGCACTCAGTTTGGGTCGCTGGTGTTATGTCTGCCACTCAGGAAAAAAGTTTCTGTGAATTTTACCTGGGCATAGGATTAGGTCTTGTGTGGCCAGCTCAACCTTACAAACACCTTATGTTTTGAGTGTTTGTTCTATAACTTCCTTTAGAATTTCTAGAGCCTTTATCACCCTTAAAGAGTGTAATGGTTATTTCAGAAAAAAATCTAGTCAAAGTTCTGCTTTGTGCTTCTGTCTCTTCAGCTAAGGTTTTAGGTTAGGCCCTGAAGGAGACAAAGCAGGTGATGCGAGAGGCCAGAGGCACTGCTACCGTAGTCATGCGCGTCACTTGGTATCAAATACCTGGTATGTCCTGGCAACAGTGCTAGTTTACACTTCTTAATCTTTTTCAGTGGGCCTGTAATATCATCATTGTTGCTGTAGCTCACTAATCTCAGGAAACCAGTGTTCAAAGAGCAAAGTTACCAGCTTTCCAATTAAAGAGGCAGAATTAGAATTGGATCCTAGGTTTGCCCAACTGTAGCCCAATCCATTCACAGTAGCTTTCCTAACTTGTCCACTGTGCCATCTCATCTCTATCTGGCCTCATCACATAGAATGGAATTCTGCACTGTGGGTTATCTGTTTTGAAGCCTTAACCTCCAAGGAGACCTGAAATAGCTTCTCTCTCCCCTCTCTCATTTCAGATGAATTAATTCCAAAAACTTGAGGCAAGGAGCTATTTTATGAAGCTCTAACTATAACATTCTACTATCACCCCTATTAAGTCAAGCTCCATGTGGTTATACTTTAAGCCCCACAGTCAATGAAATAACAGTCTGGCAACTGATGATAATCAGAAAGCGTTGGAAATCTTTGCTGAAGTCTTTCCAATAAAGCCTGAAGTAATTCTACTGATGTGTCATTAACCTTTCTAAAATGTCCTCCTTTCTTTTTATCTTTCTCTTGACACACACACACACACACACACACGCACACGCACAAGCTTCTTTCAGAGCTTTCCCTGCCTTGAATCTCATAGCCACGCTGAAGTAGAGCTTCTCTTTCTTTCTCCTTACCTGTTTTTCTTCTGTTACTGTTAGCTTTTTGCAGTGCCAGTCTGTCCAGCTAAACAGCTCTCCTTGCCCACGATCATGATCTGAGACAGAATTCTCCCTCCTGGGTGGGGGAGGAGGAAAGGCTTAGAGTACCAGCCTCACGTATTGTTCCTGCTTCACTGTGCTCTTGATGCTCACTGCGTGGCTCAGTTGGGCAGCTCTGGAGGTGCCAGATTCTTCTTTTGAAGACAAGTAAGAACTGGTAGCTGAGTGATGTTCTCTGTGGAGGAAGCACATTTCACTGAGGGAAATGAATAGATCTTGTGCAGTATCTCAGCCAAAACTGAATTTAATGACACATTTTCCTTTATCCTCATCCTTGGCACAGTGTGAGAAACCTCGTTTATATTCTCATACCCTACACAGAAGGAATGCTCAATTTATGGCTCTCAAGTTTGGTGCCAAGGCCAAGCTCAAGTTAGAATAGTAGTTAGCATTTTAGTATTCTTAGATGTAAAAGAGAACAGACTGTAGAGAAAAACAGCAAACAAACGAGGCCTTTGGTACATTAAACCCTGTGTTCAGCTAAATGGTAGAATATGAACCTAGGAGGTCTGAGTTTATTTGATGCCTCCCAAGTCAATATGGCTTGTGTGTTTCTGGCTGTAACAGCCTCTACAATTGGCTTGTAAAAGTACAGGCCATCTCATGGCCCTCGTCTTCTCAAATAACTTTATATGCCTTTCCAGTGCATGTGGAATAAAATAAAAAAACTCCTGTAGTTTAAAGGCTCTTCCTTAGTTGAGGTAACAGTGTAGGGCTGTCTCTCACCACATATGTCACTCTTAGGAACCATCCATGCAGCTAATTTATGATCTAATCCAAAAGCAGCTACATAGTGAACACAAAAATGCAAGTGTGTCAGTTGGTGAGAGCCATGCTCCACGGTAAGCTGGACATTTTTGAAGACTGCAATGTTCCAAGCTGGCCTTTGGTTGTTCACTTTGATCTTGGATCAAACCAACAAGTTAATCTCCTTGTCTATGGGGAAGGAATACTTGGGAAGACTCAGCAGTAATTTTTGTCCCTCCGCTCATCCCATGTTTATTATTTTCCATCTGGTTTTCTTCTTTGAGTGTACCACTTATAGACCACTGTGTAACTTACTGGCTTAAAACAACAGTTTATTATCTCACAGCTCCTGGAGTTTAGGAAGCCTGAGCAAGATTTATCTGGGTCACTGTTTCAGTATCTCTCACAAGGCTTCATTGAAGGTATTGGTCAGTGTCATTTTAAGTGTTGGCTGGGGAAGGATCCTCTTCTTTGCTGACTTATGTGAATATTGTAGAGTGGAATACATTTTAAACTGCTAATAAAAGCCATCCTCAGTTCCTCCCCATCTAGACCTTTCATATACAGCTCACATTGTGACAGCTAGCTTAACAAACTAAACCAGGAGAGAGAGAGAGACAGAGAGAGAGAGAGAGAGAGAGAGAGAGTGAGAGAATAAGATGGAAGTCATAGTCCTTTATAACTTAATTTCTGAAGTGACATTTCATCACTTCCTCCATACTCCATTAAACTAAAGCACTAGGTCCAGCCTACTCAAGGAGAGGAGATTGCACAAGAGCCTGAATATCAGCAGCAAGAGATTCCTGGGAGATGTCACAAGCTGCCTGTCTGTCACAGGAAATGAAATGATGCCACACACACATCCCTGGATTACACTGGTTTGACTTAGCAACATTTTGACTTTACCATGGAGTGAGAGTGATTCTCATTTGGTAGAAACCATGCTTCGAATGTTGATCTTTACTGCGCCATTGATACCAGTATGACGCTCTTGCAATTCTGGCAGCATCAATGAGCCACAGTTTCCAGTGAGCCACACTGTCATGAAAATTAAAAGGTGACACTACAGTGTGCTGTGGTGCTAAGCTTAAATATTTGATAAATTATATGTATTAAATGCATTTTGATGTCATGATATTTTCAGCTTAAACTGGGTTTATTGGGACAGCACCACTTTGTAAGCTGAAGAGTATCTGAGTTAATCTATTGAGAAATCTGGCCATAGGTTTTTTTTTTTTCTTTTTCTTTTTCTTTTGTCTTTTGTCTTTTGGTTTTTGAGACAGGGTTTCTCTATGCAGATCAAGCTGGTCTTTGATTCACTTTGAAGCCCCAACTGGCCTTGACCTCCCAGTGATCTTCCTGTCTCAGCCTCCCGAGTACCAAGATTACAGGCCTGTGCCACCACGCCCAACCCATAGATTTCTTATTCTCCTAAAAATATGTCCCTATGATTATGAGACTTTAAATATAATGGTTTTCCTTGGATATTCTCTCTTATATGATATCCACTTCTGTTTCCTAGTTTTCTTTTGTATATAACACTCAAAAGATATGGTTTGCTTTTTCTTAACTTCTAAGTGAAAACTCACTTGTAATTCAAGATACAGTTCTTGCCTTTTGGGGATCTTCTTTTAGGAGACAAAACATTTGTAATATAAAGTAAACTGAAATGTTTTGTTTTGTTTTGTTTTTGGTACTGAGGATTGAACTCACAACCTTGTGCTTGCCAGGCAGGTGCTTGTGCCACTGAGCTAAACCCCGAGTCCCAAGTAGACTGAAATGTTAATGAAGTATATTACATAGGAAAGACATTATGATCTGAAATAAAGCACTTTGTAAGAAATGGGTTTGAACAGGTTTTCTAGGAGTTATGAAGAATATTGGAATTGGGAAGTATATACTGTCTGGGAATAAGAAAGAATGAGCCAGAAGAACCAGGATTCTGTCTGGCAGTGGTTTATATTTGCATATGACTGAAGCTGGGGCCCAGGACCCCTGAGAGAAGTCAGTGCTTTGCAAAGTAGACCAAGAACAATACATGGAGACCAGACATGCAAACAGGGAGGTAGATCTTCTGCAAAAGAGAAGTGGACCAAGCTAGAGGGGGTGTGGTGGGGAAGGGGAAATAAAAAGTGTTAGGTACAACATGTTATGTACATGTATCCACTCCTCATAATGAACATAATCATTATGTACTGCAAATGTGTACTAATAAAAATTCAAAAATTAAAGAGAGACCAGAGATGCCGTGTGGAGGAGTTTGGACTCCACTGTGGGAAGAAAGAGCCACTGAAAACAAAAGAATATTGGGTTCCAGACAACTCTGGCAGCTATGTGAAAGGAGTGTTATGGGACTAGACCAGCAGTAAAAGTCAGTTCAGAGATGAGTCATTCAAATGAGAGAGGATGAGGAAGTAAACCTTGCTAGAAGCACTGGGAATAAAGATGAGCAGATAGGAACAGTTTGACCTTGAATGTAATATGCTATCAATTATAAGACATGCTATTTTAAAAAGTTTAGTATTTATTTTAGTAAAAACCCTGCCAATTCAAGTATGACACAACACTAAGGCACCAGTGATGGAAAGATGCAACTTTATTTCAGAAGTTAAAAAAAATGTACAAGTTGGGCTTGATCAAATACAGTAAATAATCTTAGGAACATGACGTGTACAGTTTGGACCCGAGTCACTTGGAGGATACTGATGCTGTTAATATGAATCATGGGAGCAAGAGAATGAGAAGTAGGTTCCAAGAGGAAAGACAAATTCTTGTTTGGACATATTGAATTGGCTATCTTAAGAGGTATTCAAGTGCAGATGTCTGGCAGACTATTGGAAATATTGCTTTGGAAGTGAGGGGAAAAGTTTTTAAAAGTTGGACTTGACTAATCAATGAATAATTTTGAAGTTAAATGTTTATGCTTAAGTACATATGAAAACAAATTCTTTTTTATAATCACAAGCATTACCAATTTTTTTCCTGCCATAAAATGTAGTCTTATCTTTGGTGTGTTTGATCTTGCAAGAAGTTAGGGAAGGGGAGAGAATGAGAAAAGAAATTTGAAACCACAAGAGAAATCATTAGCAATTGCACTTAGATTTGAAAGTCATGCAGATGGTGACCTATGAAGATCTTCATATTACTGACAGTTTGTTGAGATGTAATACCCACCCCATCCTGGGCCTTGTAGCTTCTCACTGTCCCCTTGATATTTCCCTCTTAGCGCTAGGTGACTGTACTAGTCTGCTCTGATCACCATAACAAGTACCACCAATTGGGTGGTTTAAAGAACAGAAATTAATTTTGTCACAGTTATGGATTCTGAAAGTCCAACATCAACGTGTAGGCAGGGATTGGCTTCTTTTGCATCCTTGCTCCCAGCCTTGTAGATGGCCATCTGTCTTACTTTTCTGTTATTGCTGAAACAAAACACTCAATACCCAAAGTTAAAGGGGGAAAGTTTTATTTAGCTCACAGTTTGTAGAGGTTTCAGTCCATAATCGGTTGATCCCAAGGTAGGGTGGCACGTGGCAGAGGGGCAATAATTTATGGCAATGGAAGACTGCAAAAGCAACAAGAGACCACGAGACAAGCCTTTTACCATCCCTTATATTGTATCCAGTCTACTAGGATTAGGGAAGTACAATTCAATCAGTGGGCTGATCCAGTAATCACCTACCCTTAATACCAGCACTCTTAATCCCAGCATTACTCTGCAAATCAGTCACACACTCTAGATTCAGCCACCTCTGAAAAAACTATTAAGGCCTGAGGCTCTGGGGAGCTATCTAGACACAGACGACCACATTGTTTTTTCCCTATATCCTTACACGGTCTTTACTGTGTGTGTGTGTCTGTGTCTGTGTCTGTCCACATTTCTGCTTTCCTCAGACACTGTCAATCTTGATTAGGCTCCACCTAGATGACCTTATGTAATTTGATTAACTTTAGTAGTCAATTTAATTATATCTTTAGTAGTCGATATTCTGAATTATAGGGCATTAATAAGGAATTCAACATACAAATTTGAGGAGGATTATGGGGGTGTTGTGTCTTGTGTATAGATGTCCCCTCAAGCCTCATGCAGTCATTGGTGGGGCTTTTACAGAGGTGGCTGGATCTAGAGTGTGTGATGCTGGAATTGATTCATGGTGCAATGCTAGGATCAAGGGCACTAGGATTAAAGGAGTGAATGCTATCCACTCTACATAGCCTGGATAAGACATAGGGTTAGAAAGAGCTGTGGTTATCCCTTGTTACCTTGCTACCTTCTGCCCACCATGAACTATTTCTCCTCTCTAATGCCCCTCTGCCTTGGAGCCAACTGATTATGGATGAGAACCTCTACAAACTGTGAGCTAAATAAACCTTTCCCTCATTTAACATTGGATGCTGGGTATTTTGTTTCAGCGAGGAGAGAAAAGTAACTATGACGGGGGATACAGTTTAGCTCATAGCAGTGTTCAGCCCACCAAGCCTTGCACATGTGTGTTATGAATGACTGGGGTTGTTAGCTAAGTCTAATAGGCTCTTCATGCACCAAAATTATTTTTCTGAGCTTGTTTCCATAATGATTTTGTGTCTCTGCAAAGGTGGAAAGTTATATTTAGCAGTGCCATAAAGACTTTTTCCTCAGTTTTTTTTTTTTTCTTCCTGTCTCTGGAAAAAAAATGCTGTTCTTTGAAGAAAGAAACCACTTGTCTTTCCTTATCTCTCCTGGAACAGAGTTCAGCAGAGATTGTGACATTACATCAGTTCCTCACTTTTTCCCTTAGGAATAAGACTTCCAATCAGTAACTGTGGGAAAAATATATAATGGCAAAGAATACATATTTTAGCAAGTTTTACTTCTCTTTCTCATAGTTATAGTTTATCCAAAGAAGGAATTTCTGTGGAATTAATTCTTAGTATGTTATTCTAACTCAGCTTTATAAGGATTCTATCATTTGACATAGGAAAAAAGTACTTAAAGGTATCATATGATAAGGACAGCAGCCTAGGCTGAAATAACACTTCTCTTAAAACTACCTTCCTCTAAGATTGTTTTTGTAGGAAGTTTGTCTTGGCAAGCCTTTCAAAGAGTTGCTTGACACCTATCTGGCAATTAGCTGGCTTTCTGATACAACCTTGGATACAGCCTCGCCTCAAAATGGGTACAAAAATTACTTTCTCTTTTATTTTCTCCGCAGTATAAAATACTGGATTAATGAATAGTTTCATATTCATCTTTTCTAAAATTCAACTTCACTCGGTTTAAAGTTTTGATTGGATTTAACCATAATTTTCTAAAAAATAAGTGATCAATACAATGACAGGAGAATGATATTTTACCTCAGTAGTGTTCCTTGCAAAATCTCCAAAGCTATCTAACCATGAGAAAAATATCAGACAGATCCAAGTAGAGGTTCATTCTGCAGAATACCTGACCAGTGCTTCTCAAAACTATCAGTGTCATTGAAATTAAGGCAAATCCCAGAAATATAGAAAGTCAGAAGAAACTAAAGAGACATTAGAATAGTATTGTAGATGGGACCCTGAAGCAAAGAATATTGGAAAAAAATGAATTATATCCAAGTAAAACATGGAGTTTGGTTAACAGTACAGTGCTCTACCAATATTAGTTTCTTAATTGTTATAAATGTACTGCAGAAATTAGGGTACAGGATATAAATTCTACTTGATCTTTATACTATTTTTGCAATCTTTTATAAATCTAAAAATATTATAAAATAAAACTTGTACTTAAAGACAGAATGAGTGTTAATAAAGAGAAAAGAGCATAATGCAAACAAACTATGAAATAAGGAAACACAGAAATTATTAATAAATATTAAATGTCAGCCTACCGTTTGATGTATTGGTGTCAATAAATGGCAGGATACCAGCAAGTCAGTTGGCATATCAATCTAATAAAATTTTATTAAATGATGAATTGATTATAAACACTGTGTTTTATAGCATCTGAAATTCCAAACAATAAATCCACACATGACATTTCTGCTCACATATTTCAGGGTCCTTTTTTTAGAATCTGCACAAGGAAATATTTTATATCCCTCAGGGAGGTTTAATAAAAAACAACAGGTGGAAAATGGGTTTTGCAGTAGCATGAACGACCATAACCATAAATACTAGTAGCTCAGAATTATATCAGCAGAGACTGTAAACACATTAATCACCCAGCAGTGCAAAAATTCCATTCTCAGATGTCATCTCAATTTCAGGCACAAAGATGAAACACTTCCATTTAAATTCAAAACCAAATGGATATGATGATCTTTTATTTTCATGGGGATTCATGGAGTGAGTTTGATAGTTTCCTCATCTGTAAGATGGAGTTGATCAATCTCAGCATCATGGAATTCATTGAGATGATACACTAACTGGTACATAGTACAGTCTCATTAAATTGTAGGTGTGCTTATTGTTTATGATGCTTCTGTTTGTTATGATGGCTTTAGAGTTTCAGAACCAGAAGCCATCTTAAGATTTATTTTTGAAACACCGTTATTTTAACAGAAGGAGGAAACCGAGTCTCAGGAGCTGGTGACTTAGCCAGGGTCATGCACCTATTTTGTTCCAGATTTGGAGCTTGAAGCTGTGTCCCTCCGCTTTGTCTATTCCTGATCCAGCTTGACCGACTGTGTCACAAGCCTACTGTGTGATTGTCCCCTAGCCGCCCTGCAGACTTGCATTGGGCATCCTCCTTTGATGCCTTTTCCCTTTCCTAGGAGGGGACGGAGTTCTCCGCCTCCCTGGCCGATAGGTGTGGCAATCTGCTCCCCTTCCAGTCCATTCCCTTTCACTGCCTCAGCATTTCAGCTGCGCAGCTGGTGTGCACAGAGCAGGGCTTGGCAATGGCGGGGACAGCTCTGGGAGAGGGAATGTAAGGGCATCCGGGCTGCTGCCTTGGGGCCCACACGGGGGAGATGCCCTGCCTGCCCTTCGGGATGGGCACGCGGGAGGTCCACGCCAGCTGCGAGGACCTGCGGGGTGAGTAAAATCCATTACAAAAAATCGTGTATGGGTGTTCATGAGGGAAGGAAGGAAGCTATTTAGATTTTAACAGTTATTAAAAAGTTACTATTTATGTGCTAGATACGGCTAAAGTAACACTAAAACTACTTTCCTATGAATGTACCTTCTTCATATCCCCTGATATTTTTACCACCTGTTGCTTTTAATTAGTCTCCCCCTATCCCCACAGAAAGCAGTGCTTTTTCTTTTCAGGTATGTGGTGAAAGACACATAGAACATAGAATATATTAATTTGGCAAAAAAAAAAAAAAAAAGAGAGTTTTGAAGAATTTTGTGAATTAGGAGCAACACTTCTATTTTCAAAGGTCATCCCAACAGCAGGCTGCTCCTCCTCCGCACGGATGGTAGTGTTGGGGGCGCTGTGTGTGTGGGGGGGTCTCGCCCCTGAGCTCCCAGTCACTCTCCTCCTGTCTGTGCTGCCCCGTTTAAGTACCAGAAACCTCTTTTCTTGCAAAAGAGGAGGGAAAGAAGGAGGCGGCAGCCGCGGGTCTGAATGCAGCGGCTGTGGCTCCCAGCCTGCCCCGCTTAGCTTGTCCTTCAGTCAGTATTTATAGCGAGCCGGGCAGAAGTGGAGGTTACTCCTGGGCGGCTCTCTAATAAAATCCCGTCAGACTTGTCTGGATGCTAAACGCATCACCGCGCTGGTTATCTAGGGGAAGGAAACTTTGCTTCATCAAATTTATGAGGCTGGATTTGAAAACCAAGCTGAAACTGGGCCTCTCGAATCCCCATGGCAAAATGATTCATCTTCGTAGAGTTGGAAAATCTATTTTTATCACCTTTATTCAGCCAACTCCTCCCTTTTATTCTCTCACTGAACTGCTGCTGTTTCCTTCATGGTGCGGAATAAACCAAATGTCTGAGAGTCTGCAGTTCCCTGGGGTTGTTTCCAGTGCGGCTGATTCAGCAGCCCTGGGAGTGGGGGATTGTCCTGCCCTGCATGGGTGGCTATGTGCAAAGTGCAGGTCAGACTGGACCCGGGCTGCAAGCTTCAGCGGCTGCCATTTCCCAGGAATCCTGCCTGAGGGAATGTGCCACTCAGCTCCCTGCTTCCTCTGAAGGTGCACTGAGGCCCCTGGGGCCGGGGTAGGGTCCCATAACCTGTCCTGGCACCCACAGGGAAGAAGGGACAAGAATATACCAGTTTCCTTATGGCTTCTTTGCTCAGTTGATAAGGAGGGCACGGCAAAGTTTCCAGTGCATCTCCATCTGCCATTAGAGCAGAAAGGAACTTCTGCACACAGTTCCTTTCATCTCCCTCCTTCCATTCAGGTCTGTATCTCTGCTACTCCATGCTGCTGCCTCTTCCTACTGGCTTGAGTTAGAGTCCCAGGTAATGCTAAGAAGCATAAAGACATTTGGAAGATAAAGCTGTGAAAAAGAACCCACTTTGACCGAGTCTATTTTGCAAGCAGGTTGAATCTGCATATCCTGTGGGAGATAGGTGAATGGTAATTAGAAAATCAGGCCAAGTGTTGGCTGCTTTGGAACAGTGACCATGCCTTCTGGGGGCACTTTCAGCAGCTGGCATTCAGTGGACACTCTACACATATTTCCTGAGTGAGTGGCTAGGATACCAGTCCTCACAGCCTTTGGCCTTCTTCAGTGCTATCTTTCAGGAGTTAGTGATGTGTCCTAGTTCAGGGCTGATGCTCTAGAGTCAGTCAGTCAGTCTATGTGCAAATCAATGTGAAAATTAGTGGCTCCTTACTTGTCGCTGTTTGGCAGTTGGCTTAAACATTTTTGTGTGTGTCAGGAATCAAACTCAGGACTTTGTACTTTCCAGGAGTTTACTTAAACTTTTGAGGCCCCTGGTTCTTCAACTTTAAAGTGGGCATAATGTAGTCACTAGTTTATATGGTTTCCATAAAAAGCAAGTTAATGTAGGTAAAGAGCCTGAAACTTGTTCTGTTAGAGTATATGTGGTATAAGATAAGAAAAAGAGGAGGAGCAGGAAAAGGAGGAGGAGGAACAAGATGAAAAGGACCAGAATTTTTGGCTTGGAGGTCTTCAGCAAGGATCTGTATCTGCCCTGGACAGCATCCTCTCCTTTGCCAGAACTGTATGAGTGGCAGTATTATCCCTGGCTGTCTATTAGCCCAGGCTTGGTAAATCACCCAACTGAACTATGGAGTAGAATAGTTGACTTTTTCTTCTGCTTTCATCACAGTGGCTGGATTAATTCCTGAGGTCTCTGTTTGCTGTAAGTAGTGATTTCTTCCACAGCAGCCATCTGCAAAGAAATAGAACTTAGGCAATGACTGGGGCATGTTTTACATGGCTGGATTCAGTTTCTTCTGTGTGATTCCCATGTAGGTTTTGGCAGTTCTTTCCACAAGCATTTCTGTGGGAGGCACTGGAGAATGATTTTGGTAAACAACCCGCCCTGGCCATTGTTGGTCTTGTCCCTGCCAATACCATAAGTGACACGAATGAAAAGTTGCTGCGGTTTCCCTGACCCTCTTAGGGCTGACCACAGGACAGGCCTCTGAGAACGCAACCTCAGCCACGCTTGCGGTGTGAGCTGTGGTCTGGAAGTGCTCAGGGTTCTCTGGCTTCTTGGCTTCTCTGCATCCAGTTTACCCTCAGTAGGTATCCTGGGATTTTCACTCTCACCCTGATTTTACTGGCATCATTTTTGTTTCATTTTCCTCATTCCATTTTCACTTTTTTCACACTCAAAGTAACTAACAAGCCTTAGAATCTCCCAGTTTATTGATTTTATCCACACTGCTACTGCTGCTACATTTTGCATTTAGAAATACAAAAAGGTTTAGAAAATGCTTGGAGATATATACACACACACACACACACACACACGTGTATATGAGAAGGTGCAAATGGCAGGGGGTTTCTTGTCTCAAATTATTCAACTAAGGTAGTTAAGAACTAAATTATGTATTTGAATTTAGTAAAATCTTCAGGAAGCAAAAAATACCTAAAATATTTGATTTAAGTAGACTTCTTGGAAGGGAGACCTGATTATTTTCATAACCAAGCATCCCTTTGTTTCCTACTCTTTTTTTTTTTTGCCCTTAAGTAGCCTGTGCTGCTTATTTCCCGAAGCTGACCTATTTTCCTATCTGTATCTTCATTCATTTTCTTGAACAACTATATGTACGATTTACTGTTCATGATAGTTCAGTTGTTTCCAGGAATCTGTCCACCACAGTAACCTACAATCATGATACTGTGAGGGAAACTTATCTAGATGTTTCCTTGAGTTAGGGATAGACTTACATCAATGCAAGTGCTGGCAGGAAGAGAAACAGCTAGTACATCAAATAGTGCTTGTGTGAATGGACTCCAACACATTGAAAGTAAGAACTAAAGAAGTAATAAAATAGTTGTCATATTATTCTTAAAGAATTAGTTGTTGTAATGCAACAAAATCAATTATCATATAATATTATGGCCAAGGGACTCATTGACTTTTGAGAAATAATTAAGTAACCTCTGTTATTATCAACATTTTTGGGAGTTATATGTTGTTTTGATGGAATCTCATTGCATAAAACTTGTGATTTGTGGGAAAGAAAGTAACACGTGAAACTATGCCTAAGTGATCTGGGTGTTAATTCCAGTAATTCTCCAAGACAGCTGGTGTCCTTTAAAGCACAGAATGTCCAAAGGTAGTTAGTTTTTATTAAGCATATATATGTTTATAACATATATCATAAGTATATATATTATATCTTAATAGAAATATGTTGATATATATTGTTAAACTTAGATATAAAACATATCTAATATGTTTTGGTGTGCTGTTAGGGCCCTCTCCGAGCTCCTATAGAAATAATGCTCTGTAAATCAGACCCTCGAAATTCAAAGACCCAATCCAAAAATGGGCATCTGAAATGAATACACAGTTCTCAGATGAAGAAATACGAATGGCAAATAAATACATGAAAAAATGTTCATCATCATTAGTCATTAGAGAAATGCAGATTAAAACTGCACTGAGATTCCATCTCACCCCAGAAAGAATGGCCAGGATAGAAAAAACTACCAACAACAAGTGCTGGAGAGGCTGTGGGGAAAAAGGAACTCTTCTGCACTCTTGGTGGGAGTGTAGACTGGTGCAGCCACGGTGGAGGTCAGTCTGGAGATTCCTCAAAAAGCTGGGTTTGGAAGTCCCATTTGACCCAGCTATTCCAGTTCTAGGTATATTCCCAGAAGAACTGAAAACATCATACCACAGTGATATATGTGCACCCATGTTTATAGCAGCACATTTGTAATAGCCAGATCTTGGAAACAACCTAAGTGCCCATCAACTGAGGAATGGATTAAAAAGTTGTGGCATTTTTATACAATGGAATACTACTCAGCTATAAAGAATGATCACATTGAGATATTTGTAAATAAATGGACACAACTTGAGACCATACTCATAAGCAAAATAAACCAAACTCACATGTGTAAATACCGTATAGTCTCCCTAGTATGAGAGTTGGTAAGAGTACATAAGATTTTATGGTAATCATGATTTCCCATTTCATTGATTTGAAGCCTTTCAATGTTTTCATTCATCAGTTGGAATGGTTTTATTCTGTTTTGTTTGACTTTATTATGTGTGATGGTATGAACAGCTGTTTTGAAGAAAACAAAACATTATGGCAGCCATTGCTGATCGTCTTCCTTAGAAGTCCTACCATGCTTCTACTCTGCTATTACCATCTGTTCTAGCATGTTGTGTCTTATTGGGATTTTAATATATGTGATAGTATAAACAAATCTTTTTATTCAAAATGAGATATTATAGTAGCCATTGATCATAGTTATTCGGTTCAGAATGTCCTGTAATTCTTTCATTCTCTTGAATGGTTTTATACTATTGTGTTATGTTTGATATTATTGTATCTGAAACTATGCTCAACTATAGCAGAGAAAGAGATATTTTGACAGCTACTGTTAATGTCCAGTTGTCTTATTGTAAAGTGTTGTGTTGCTTATGTTGTTCT
>PVJX010001822.1:0-35769 GCA_004027295.1 Dolichotis patagonum | reverse complement strand
AAAAGAAATAATGCTTTGTGTCAGAACTTGCATTTAAGAACTTTGGATTTTTCATTAAATTTGCTCAGGGAAGGCTGTAAGCCAGTTTAAATGTATATGTGACAAGTAAACTCAGGTCTACTTTATTCTACTCTTTAAATGCCCTTAACCGAAGCTTTATCTTTTTCCTCCAGTGTAGGGATGAAGACTAGTGTATTGTCCAATTACGTCACAATGTATCCTCTTGTCATTCTGTTTGCATTGTAACCATGATTAATTGGACAATGCATGAAGGGTTGTTATCACCTTCTTAATTCTTCTGTGCAGATCTCAGGTCCCCTGTCAAGCTTCTGAAGTCGAAAACAGCACCATACTCTGGGACCCTGACATCTTGGACAGGTTTCCAATAAAAACAAAGGTGCCCTGCTACACTTTTCCAGAGAGCAAACGGTGTATATTTATTTTGTGATGAGTCTTTTTCATTTGGTGGAAAGATATTACTGAATCTTAAGTGAATGATCACTTCCGCCATCATTCCACAGATCCTAGTATTGTTTTTGTATAAGTAACAAGTGAGGTGCTGTGGACAAATCCACCATGGAAATCATTCTTCTCCAGGTATTTATTTCTATATCTTTATCTGAAATCCAAGCTTCTCACTATGGGCACATTTTCCTGAGCAAGTAACACAGTGAATCCTTGGTTATCTATCTCAGACATGCCACCTGTGCCCCACAAGCCCACAACAATCCAGGGTTATTCTGCATGCTTTATGTACTATGCTTTGGTTGTAAGGGACCAACTGAAAGATAGACTGCTATTAAATAAATCCATGACTCTTCTGAGAACAGAAGCAGCTGTTGAAAGAGTTTTAGGATATCCTATCTCCTCAAAAGACTGTGAACATTCTTGAACTCTTTGAATATAAGTGAATTTTCTTCTGTGTATATATGTTCATTGAAACTTATTTTTAAAAAAGAGAATCTCAGTAGCAGGATATTTGAAGCCTTTTGTATGCTTAACCCTGAAAAGTTTTACTTGGCAGGACTTGAAGAAAACTTGGCTGTCATTTACTCTCTGCTCCTGTTGAGAGGAGCATTTGAGACCCAGCGGCTCAGATGTGGCAGGGAGAAGCCCAGAGGAGAGAGTTGCCCAGGACCGGTGGGGTGTCCAGTAGCTCCCTGGTAATTCCATTACCTAGTTATTCCACTACCTTCATCCCACTCCCTAAGGCTGAGTTTTTCTTTTATGTCTGCTTTTTCATATATGGCCCTACTGCTGTGGATATAACACTGGAGCCTGCCCAGGACCACACATGTCTTCTTTTTGCGCTGCCATGTTCCTCTCTGACTACTAGATCAGTCCAACCACAATTAGGGTGCTTATGCTTCCTAGCTGAGCAGCCTCATTTATCTGTGCAGGGGCAGCTGATAAAGACTATTCAGGCTGTTGTCATGGGTTTAGTCCTCAGAGACTTAACTACTTGCCTGAATTACCTCTTAGGTTCTGTTCTAACCTCCTGTTGCCAAGAGCCAAAGAAATAGTAAATTGTGCTGGTCTCTCTTCCCTTTTCAGTCTGCCTTGTTTTCATTCTGCAAACAACTGCTCTGAACTTGCAAATGCCTATGGGGCTTCAGTCTCATTGGACAGGTTACTTTGACTCCTTTTTTAATGACCTCAGAGTTACACGGGTAAGATAGATTTTGCTCATCATCCTGAGTTTCCGTGTAATGTGAGTTGGAATGCTAAGACAAATCTGGAGATATTTTTAGCAACATGTAATGTCTTGATGTATATCTTACCTGAAAAATTTCCCAGATTTGCTATTTGTAGTTTTTAACAGCTTCACAAAAGGGTATTGTATTTGAGTCGGAAGAGAAAAATATTTTTATTTCCTGCCCTTGACTTTTAGTGGGATTGATAAAAAGCATCAAGGATCTTTGAGTTCTGGATCTTCTGCAAAAAAACATATTATGTAAGAAAGAATTTGAGTGTTTTTTTCCTGTTTGTCAGTATGAGGTGAGAGCTACTGTGGAAAGTAAAAGCAGTCCCCAACAAGAACAGACAACAAAGAAATTTGCTAGAAAAACCAAAGCAAGAGTGGTTGGGGAGCTACCCACTTCTTCTGACTCTAAACTTACTGCTGACCTTACTGCTGTTGACTTTTACTGTATCTCCTCTGGTTAACGTGAGTTTTTCAGGTGAGTTAAAAGCCTCCTTCATACATGCATAGTCCTAGAAAGAAACTATTCTAACTTGACTTGCAGGGTGTTAGAGCTAACCAGAATTATATTAAACATTTATGTAATCATTAAATAAGTAATAGCATCTTATGGTTAATCAGAACTCATTAAAAGAAATCACAGCTTGACTTTTCAAAATGGTAAACATACATCTTGAAACAGTTGGAAAACAAAATTATATACTCAGTAAAGAATATTCATTTCATTTTATTGCTATTAGGCATTTAATATTTTTGGTCATAGTTTAGTTGATCCAGTTGATTAGTTTGGTTAAGTTTGCAAATGAAGTATTGATAATGGACTGAATGCTTGCCACAAAATAAGAAATTATTTGTGTTTGGCTTGTTTACTCATTCATCAAGATTTCCCAGACTTGATCAACAGATTCCTAGCTGACATTCAGTAACTTACTATCATTCCTTCCTCATAAAGTAGAAAGAAACCTTCATCCATGTATGTGTCTTTAACATAAATTATCCCTGGGGAGATATTTATGTCGTTCTATTATACTTATCTGCCTATGAAAGGAAACCAATGTATTGATTGTTCTTCATGGTTTTCTTTCACTTTCCTCTTAGTCCTCTTTAATCCACTTGTTCAGTCTATTTGGTCTTGAATCTTTCAGGCATGTTTACCACCCTTTTCTTGCATGATATACTACTCCACTTATGTTATCACAGGCAGTGAGCGTATTGCTTCTCCCATGACAGATTAAAGTACAGATGTGCTCTAGTGCAATTGGAGCAAAAACTGCTCTCCTGGGTCAGCTCCATTCTTCCTCCACCTCAGGTTAGTATTCTTTTAGCCACAGAAATGCCACAAATGCCCCTTTCCCCTATCCACACTCCACCCAGATCTTTCTGTCATCCCAGGGCTTTACAATTTGAAGTCAAAGATTTTCAACTGGAGGTGGTTCTTTACACCTTCTCCTTCCTATTATGCTGGGGGGGTTATTAAAAAATTATTAATTGACAAATAATAATTACATGTTTGTAGGGTACAGTGAGATATTGTGACATGGAATGACTGAATCAGGCTAATTAACATACCTGTCATTATATTAGTCACTTTTCCATTGCTGGGATAAAATATCTGAAATATACAACCTCAAGAAGAAAGATTTCTTTTGGTTCGTGGTTTCACAGGGTTCAGTCTATGGTTGGCTGACTTTCAGACGGAAAAAAACGTGATGGTATAGGAAAGCTACTCAGCCTGTAGCAGTCAGGGATCAGAGAAAGGAAAGGGAAGAGGTGGAGATGAGAATGCACCCTCCCACGTCATGTCCCAGTGACCCATCTCCTCAACTAAGCCCTAAGAATTCACTGGTGAGTATAGCAGCCCCATGATCCAATCACTTTCCAAACACAGGAAACTTCAAGGGGACATTTTAGATTTCAACCATAGTAATCAACTTACATATTTGTTTATTTGTGATGAGAACATTTAAAATCTGCTTTTCAGCAACCTTGAAATATACGTTATTATAAACTGTAGTTACCATGCTGTGCAATAGATCAGGAGAACTTACTCCCTGGCTAATTGAAACCTTTTACCCTTTGACCAACATCTGCCCTTTCCCTGCCCATGTTCCCCCACCCCCAGCCTCTAAGTATACTCTGTTCTATTCTCTATCCTCATGAGTCTGACTTTTTTTCAAATTCCACATATCAGTGAGATCATGCAGCCTTTGTTTTCTTTTGCTTATTGTTTTCAGGATGTTACCTACAGAAGCCCAGTGTCTTGTGGCTTAGTCACTTCATAGCTAGGTGACCTCAGAGCAACTGTTTAGCCTTATTCTAAGTTTTATCTTCCCCTGTGCAATAAATAAACTATCATTTTGGCCTCATGTGATTATTGGAAGGATTACACATGCTAATGTATACAAAGAGACTATTACTCTCACCTGGTACATAGTACATGCTCAGGAAAAGGTGGTAATGCTGGTGGAGGTGTCAGTGTGATTCACATCTGTCCTTAAACTGCTATTTCCCCATCTGTGAAATGCCATATACTAGCACCTACTTCATTGATTCGTGAGAACTAAAGGTAAATGGATCAAATTAGTGTGTCATCTGGTCCCTAGTAAGCTTTCAGAAAATGGAATGAGAACTTCTTCAGTGGTAGAGACATTTACCCTTTTCCTATTTATCTCTACCCTTTGTGTAAGGCTCACACATTAAGCCATATACCTATCACAGGGCCTGGTAACTAAACTAGTCAAGTCTTCGCCAGCTGGCTATTTGTTCTCTCTGTTTCTGTTCCTGGTTTGTGAAGCGAGTGTGTTAAAGTAAGTTTTTTAGTAATGATCACATCACTGAACACATTTTTAAAAATACCTGTTAATGAGAAACTTATTTGCCAAGGTTTCCTAAATTAGTTTCGGTTCTTAGTAAAATTTCTCAAATTCAAAAAATCAGACTATTTGGTTTGATTTGATCAGCTGGCCCTATTTCAAAGTGTAGTTGATAAGCCTATAATTCCCCAAAGTCATTCTTATTTCCTATGATTATATTTTAAATTTATAAACCCTTGGCCAGTTTCACCAAAAATTAAATCCTGATGCCTGCCAGATATGTGCCATGTGTATCAAGGAACAGAATTCAATTGTGTCTCTTTGCCAGTGGCTGCTTTTACCTCACCCCAACTCCTAAATCTCCATCTTTTGGGGGGATAGTTGTGAGAAACTGGTTTCCATTATGATACACCACCCCTGGAGGCAGAGAGGCTAGGAATACAGTATGGTTTCATTCTAAGAACTTTGGACTAGAAGCCTAAATACCTGGCTTGTAGACAAACTGTACCTCCAGAGAGGAGGGGCCTGAGTTTGCTCAGCTCTGCAGTGAAAGAGGACTGGAGTGACTCCTAAAACTTTCTACCTGTGAAGACTTACGGTCCCCATCCCTTCCGATGTTGTCACGTAGTATTATGCTATTAACTACCACTTGTTTAGTGCCTTCAGTCTGCCAGCTATTATGCAAGAAAAGTTAGCATTTATCGTGTGTTCATTGTGTACTAAGCACTTTACTATTTACTCCTCAAAATAATCCAATATGGTAGATGCAACCAATGACCTCATTTCTTGAGTGAGGACACTGAGGCCCAGGGATGTAGGCTCCCACTGCGGGGTGTGCACTGAATATGAGGGATGGAGCTAGGCTTTGCCCCCAGAAGCTACTGCTGTGGCCTGGCCTAGGGCCACTTTCAACAATACAACATTCTTAGGCATTTCAGTTCTTGTCCTGTGGGGGAGGATAGCAGATACCTTTCTTTCTTAGACATGGAAAATGAAACTCAGAAAGGCTAAACAATTTGGCTATAGTAGCCCAGGTAGGGTGTGACTGAGTCAGGGCTCCGGCCCATGCCTGCCTCTTCCCTACCTGGCTCCTCTCATAAGCACCTTTGTAAATCAGAATAAAGCTAATGTAATCATTGTTTGTTCATTTTTTTATTTATTAGGCACACTTCTGGCTCTGCCATATTTATTTGAAGAACTATGAATCACTTTGTAGTCAACACATTATTTACATATAGATGGATTCTTTTTATTTAGTGAAATATTACAGTTGCATCTGATTCATGCCTGTTTTATCTTATAATCCAAAAATGCTGTCCAAATTAGTGAAGCAGTACCATGTATCCAAATTGCAGGATTCACATACACCATCTGCAGTGTAACTAGAATTACCCACATCTCTCTCTCTCTCTCTCTCTCTCTCTCTCTCTCCCTGATATAAAATTTTTAAAAATCTGTTTCTTGTTTTTAGGAAAGTGAGATTCAAAATCCCATATACAATCTAACTGACTAATTTTATAAAGTATGTCTGATGTGTAATTAATAGCATTGAACTAACTCAATAGGAAAAATAATCTGATACCCTCACCTCATTTTACTCTAATCATCTGGAATAACAGTGCAAGACCATCTCTTCTCACCAGCTCTGGGTACACTGAGTGGAATCAATCACACACCACATTGGCCTGAAATTCTAAGTAATAATCAACAGGAAGTGGGCAGAAATTCTTCCCTTGCTCTTATTATTTGTATAAATATTAAGTATCATGGCAACAAAAAAGGAATAGTCAGATGAAGAACAGAAGCACACGGAGAAGTAAAAGACAATCTGGTGGAAGAGGATATTTGAAAGAAATTTTTCATTTGACTCATCTTAGTAGGATCATACTGCTAACATGGTTTATTGTGTTCTTGAGCAAAACCTACTAAGATTTAAAAATTAATTAATTTGTTGATGATTTTTTGGGGGGAGCACCAGGGATTGAACTCACAACCTTGCAGTTGCCAGGCAGGTGCTTGTGCCACTGAGCTAAACCCCTGACCCTTGATGTCCTTTTTAACTCTACGAAGGACTTGAAACACCTTATAAAATATGAAATTATAGCTGAGGGGAGAAGCTTTGACTGGAAAATACCAACTTCCAAGACTGTATAGTTTTATGTCTGCACTTGCTCTGAAAGTAGTTAATGTTGGATTTTTCTTTTTAAAAACATGTTAGAAGTAATAAATGCATATTTAGGCCTCAAGGAGTCAAAAATTAATAATTTATATAATTAGAGCACAGAATTAACTTTGAGTTTCCTAGCACTCACAGCCAAAAGGGAAATGTGATTAATTATATGTTTCAGCTTCCATAAGACAGACTCATGTTAATTTTTCATCAAGCAGAAAACAGTTGTTAATATTCTAGTTTAAAAGAAATTTGGTTTTTTTTGGTTTTTTATATAGGAAGACTCTGATTCCAAATATCAAAATGTTTCTTCTGTCTTTCTACTTCTGTGATAGGAAACCGATGCTCCTCAAGATGAGAAGTAAGTTTTTAAAGTCATTATCAGGACAGCTGGACAATTAGACCAGAATACAGATGGTCCATAAGGAGAAATACTTGTGTTTCATTCCTCCAGCACTATTCACAGAGTTCATAAGTTTAGTTGAATTTTCATAATCATGGATATTTATAGCAGCTTTACATTGCCAAGCTCATTAGAAACCATTCAAAACAGTGTTTGTCCTTGAAATTTCTTTTTAAAAAATACTTGGAACCAACAAATCAACCCTATGAGGCCTGTTCTTTATATAGCTGCATTAGGAAACTTCAAATTGCTTTTACCTGCTCGTAATGGTCAGAACTGAGTCTTCTGGGCGTAGCCCATCCACTAGCACCAGGGTGGCAGGAGGATTCAAACACCAGATAAAAAGTGTGCATAAGGAGCAGGGGCTGGAAGCAATGGCCTTTTGTTCATGGCCCATAGGCTCAGAGTGGTTTTTGTCTTTAAATGATTGAAAAAATATTTTTAAAAAGATATTTTGTAATTCGTGGAAAGTAAGTCAAATTTGAATTGGTATCCTTACTCGTTTTTGTTGGAATCCAGCCCTGCTCATTTATTTACATAATGCCTGTGTCTACTTTTGTGCCACAATGGCAGAGCTGAGTAGTTACAATGGAAAGAATATGGCCCACAAAGCCAAAAAACCCCTGTAGCCTTTAAAGAAATGTTTGCTAACTCCTGCTCCTGTGGAGAGAGCACTTTCTGTGTGTCCATGAGTCAGGTTCAGAGTCTGTGAACACAGCTGTCCTCAGGCATGAGAATCTTTACCCATGTGATATTTAAAACATGGCATCTGCTGAGCTTGCATCAGGATCCACCTGAGAAGAATATTCCAGAAGGTTGAAATCTTAGGCCCAAGATCCAAGAAATGCTATCTCCCTGCTCTTGAAATCTTTCCCTCCCAGCTCTTGTTCTCTTGGAATTAGTGTCTTTTTCTTGTCCCCTGCTTCTTTCCCTCCTAGGCTACTTCTCACTAACCCATAAAATTGTAAGTATCAATCTTTTTAGGATTTGTGCCATGGAATATTCAAATCATCTCACTCCTCTCCTAGACATGATGCTTCTTCTTTATTCATGCCCTATTTTAAACAATCATAAGATCCTCAGGTCATTAAACACTGCTATGCTCATGCATCAGTGTGGTCAGTTTTGTGGCTCCACTGGGCGTGGTCAGGGAGATCTGTGACCTAGCACTCTTCCACATGTCACTTCTGTGGCAGGTGGCTATCCCAGGCATGTTCTCAAGCTATGCAGTTCCTTCCATTATTAGCCATGAGTCTTCATTTTTTGACTGCTCACCATTATGTCAGGCTTTTTCTTAAAATATGCACCCAGATTTGTCTGAGAAACTCTTCTGGATATGGCCTGACCGGTATTAAAATGCAAGGAAACTGTTATTTCTTATCCTCCAGATACATTGTGTCTGTGAATTGTTAATTTGGGGTGAGAAAGTATTAGCATATTTAGCAGAATTTCACTGTTGGCCCTCATCTCACATTGAATGTGAGAAAAACAATTTTTTTTAATCTTTGTCCATATATTTTGCTGCTTAGTGTTGTTCTAATGCCTGAATTATTCCAATTCGATTTTGTGAAGGGTCTTTGAAATGCATATTATATGCCCATCCATTCATTCAATAAAGACTTGCTCATTGAGTCTCAGGCACTATGCAAGGAACAAGTTTCACACACCATCCTTGCCCTTGTGGAGCTTATACTCCAATTGCAGAAGAGTGGGAGAGCTGGTAGAGTTTTGGCAATCAGGATTAAGAAGACATTATCAATTTGGTAACGTCTTTTTTGCTGTGAAGGCCTCTCTATTCTGTTTGAGAACTCCTGTGCTTGATTAAAATTCCAGTCATTGCCATTTGATTGATTGATATTTTGGGGTCTGGTGAGATGTTGACACATCTGCTTGAACAAGGAATGAATAGTTAGCGGATGTGGAAACTGTTCACAAATTTCAAAAAGCAAGTTTCTGTTGAACATTATGAACTTGATCGACATCATATTCATGGTGATGTTGACTTAGCAAGAGTTTCCTACTGTTTTCATGGAAAGTTCAAACATCTTTCCCTTGTGTGCTTTAAGGGCCTAATGTGTGAGGGATTTTAGGTGCAGGAGCATGTGGTGAATACTTAAGTTATACCAGAAAAGCTTCTGTCCTCGTGCTACATGTTGTGCCTGGGTGAGAGCCAGCTGAATACCTTCCATTGGTTCCAGATATCCTGTTAGTAGGCATTTGGAGTTGCCCTGACTCTAAAGTTAATATATGAATAGCCTGAAGGCCTGTCTCCTTCTATATCTCCTCAGCTGATGCAACATTTAAAATGCAAAACAAATCTAAATGAAGCTCTTCTTTCTTTCAACTGTCAAATATCAGGAATCCACAAGGTGCTGGAAAACCAGAGGCAAAATACCTGCCTTGGGCAACTTACATTCTAGTGTGAAAAGAGGTTATCATCATCATCATCATCATTTTCATGATCATCGTTCTGTAATAACTAAGAAGACTATATAGTATGTTGGGCAATAAATACAATAGGTAAGGGCATAAAATGCTGAGAGAAAGGGCTGTAGGTTATGATTTTAAACATAGTGGTCAGTATGTCTTATTGAAATTGTAATATTTGACCAAAGATCTGAGAAAAGTAAGAAATTAATCATGTAGTTATTGATAAAATATCATTATATTAAGAGATGACACCCAGAGCCAAGATCCCAGGGTGTAGCTTTGCTTTTTTTTTTTTTATCAACAGCTCTGCTATCAGCTGGCTAACAGATAACATGAGCTTCTAGTTTTATGTGCTGATGACATGTCTAGCATTGGGCACTTTGCATATACTGTTTGCAATCTGCCTGCATGATAGATGATGTTACCCATACTCATTTACAGTTGAGGAAACTAAGACTCAGATAAGTTAAGTTAGATATCTCAAACAGTGGCTGAGATGGGATTTGAATCTGTCTTCCTGAAGCCTGAACATTTCCTCCTTCACCATGTGGTGTCTCAGATAATATCATATATATCTGGGAAAATTGCACTTAGGGCCGAGTTATTTGTGTATGGGGGGAGGAGGGTGTTCTTGTAACAGAGAGATCAGATTTCTAAGAGAACATTACAAATTCTTAAAAAAATCTACCTTTTCAACTTTTTCCAGGAAATGCCCCCAGAACAAATCCTGACAGAGCTCTTTGTATAGTTTGTCTACTAGACAAGCAGCTATTCTGTTTATTTTTAACTATCACTAATCACTATTTTTGGAGTTATCTCTTAATTCCTTGCGATATGAAACCAGGTCTTGGTTCTCAACTGTACTGATTAGTGATTGCTTGACAATCTTGTCTCATAATAAACACAGACCTTTTTGTATTCTACTGTTACAAACTGTTTCACAATGTGAGCTGTTGTAAAGTGGTCCACATATTTCCATAGCAACAGCACAACGATAGAGCCCTTTGTGCTTGATGCTTAGGGACTTGACATTAAATAACCATCATGAATAAACAATGTCATAAAAGCAAAGATAAATGTAAAATTATGTTCTAAGACCTGTAAACAAGGGTTATACAAGTGAACCCTGTGTACAAGTTAGTGTCCTGAGCTCATTAAAAAAATACTGTTCCTTTGTCTCACACATTGAGAATTCACAAGAGTTTGGATGGGATTATGTGGAAAACATAGGTCTTTTTTAAAGATACCAAGGGAATTCAATGCTTTTTTTCTGTCAGGTAGCTCTCAATCAAACAAAGGCATCAAAATGTTTTTGTTTGTTTAAAATTTGTATCTTCTGTGTGTAAATAAAATGGTCAGAATCCTTAGCGAAACAGAATTTGGTGGGCAGAACTGACACAATTTTAAGTGCTGAGGTATTAAAGTGTCACTAGAAATTTAGGACACAGATGAAGATTTGATTTACTGTAACCCCTTCCATGCTTCAATGCACCTCATTGGGTGATAGCGAGTGGCTTGTCAGAATCCCTAAGGTGGGTGAAATCATTGTGGGGCTTTAATTATAGGCCTAAGAATCAAATACAGGGAGCTCAACTTGGCACCAATGCATAGTCTTCTTTTAACTTCCAGCAATGAAATCAGCTTACTCTGGAAATTGATGTTCAGTAGTTTTTAAGGTTTGCAGAGTCTTAGCCTGATCACACTACCCATGGTGCCAACCCTGTGTTTCAAAGACTCCTCACAGTGCCTGGCTTTGGTTTACTTAAAACTTTAAGTACAGCTGTTACCTCCACATCAAACCAAATGGAAGTTACCCTATATGCCTTTAGGTCACTCTTCGACACTTTGGTGACAACCCTCAGACCATTTTCACTCTTCTCTAAAGAGTTTGCAAAACCAACATTTTCCAAAAGAAAAACTTCAAAGCTTGTGTGTGAGCTATAAAGGCAGGAATGAGGCCTTAGATCTTGTGGAAATTCCTTAATGGGGGAAGGGTATCCACTGAGCCATAGGCTAAGTAAATGGCTTGGAACAAATTAAGCAGTGGTATCTGATGGTGCTTCTTCCCTGCTCAGAATCTTTTATTGGTTCCTTTCCCAGGCAGGATACAATCCATATTCTTTTCAACAGTTTGCCCAGCCTCATTTCCTGCCCCTTTATTACCACATCCCCCACCTCCCAGTGCCATTACCCTTCAAGTCCCTTCCTCTGCTGAGAAGAGGCAAACCTGAAGTCTCTCTTGGGGATCCTGCTAACATCCTCTCCCTGAAGCCCCTGTTGGGCGCTCTTGAGTGGGTTCCCACCCCTCTCATCGAGTTTTTTATGCTGTCAGTCATAGCATATTAATGAAAGATGTGCCCAATTCCCTTCCTTTGAGCAGAACATTCTATGGAATTTAGGGACCCAGTTCTATAAATTCCTTCTGTGTGTGACATAATTGCAAGTATAGCTCATGAATGACTGAATTCACACTATAAACAGGAGGCCTCCTGTGTATATCTCAGATAAAGAGGAGCTTCTTGATTAAGATTAGTGGATTTTAAATTTCTACATGGATTCCAGAATGGTCTTCATCATCTGATGGTAGGATATATGTTTGATTTAGCATTGTCAAACATACATAGCTTTCTTATTTGCTTGCTTTTTGTGACCCATCATCTTTGTAGCTAAAGAAAAGTAAACTTTTAGTTTGGCAAATTAATTATGCCACACAGTGAATGGTTAGGACAGTACATGTAGAAGATAGTTTGTGTAACTTGTTTTGTAAATACTCTTCAAAGAGTTGCAGATTTTTGCCACTAAAACATCAGGAAATAAAGTGAAAGTCCAACTTCAAGTCATCTTGCAGGAGCATCTTCAATATTTTCTTCCTCAGATATTCTGTGGAGACTTGTCCCGCTTTCTCCTCTCAACCTAACAGGAAGAAGGGCTGCTCCTCCCTGTCTTGATCCTGTTTTTTTTCATAATGTTCTCAGCCAATCCAAAATACTGTAGCACATCTCACTCACATTCACCATCTCTTATATCACCAGTAGTCCCTTCCCATAAGTCTACAAAGCACCTTGATTCCTTTTTTCACTCTAAAACCCTCCTTTTTTGAACCTGGTCCTTCATCCACTTTCCATCTTCTCTGTCCTCTTCTTTAAAGGCCAACTTGTTGCAAAAATATCCTGCATGTACACAATCCATTGCCTCATCGTCTCCTCACATCTTAACCTCCCACTCTCCTGCTCTGTGTCCTGAAAGGCCACCTATTACCTCCTATGTGATTGACAGAGTGAATCAATCCCAACTTGAAATTACTTGCTCTCTTGACTATTGCACTACAGCTTCACTTTCTGCTTTGTTTCCTTTAGGTATACCTTACCCCCACTCAACATAGGCATTTTGTGCTTTCTGTCTTTTGTCCTTTGGCAGTTCTACCTCTTTTTCCTTGGCATCCGTGCTTACTCCTTTCATTTCAGCCACTGTCTACATAGAAAAGACCCCCAAGTCCATATACCAAGGACTCTAAAACCTAGACTTATGGTCTCACTCTCTCCCTATATCATCATCATCATCATCTTCTTCTTCTTTTTTTGTTTTTTTTTTTGAAGACAGGATCTCACTATGTAGTCCAGGCTTGCCTTGAACTTACTATGGCATGCAAGCTGGCCTTGAATTCATGACAGTCCTCTTGTCTCATCTTCCCAAGTGCTGGGATTACAGGTATGTGCCACTACTCCTAGCACGTCATCTTATCTCAAAACCACCTGGACTTCCTTACTGGTGTTCTGACAGTTCCCCAGTTTCATTCTGTCCAAAGCATAGTTGATCTCCTAACCTATCTATCAGGATATCTTTTTCCCTTAAAGCCCTACTTTTTGTAATGACCACACTGTCCAGCCATCTGGACAAATCTCAGTACTCATCTCTCAATCCAGATACTCCCATGTCCTGTAAATTCTACCTGGTTCCTCTCTCATAATTCATCTCTTCCTTTCTGTCCCTACCGATCTTTGTCAAAGCTTCTGCCCAGATGGGGATTATGTCACTCTTCAGCTCCTTCCATGCAACAGTTATTTTTGTCACTTTTCTTATTGCTGGGACACAATCCCCTACACCCACAACTTAAAGGAGGAAAGGATTATTTGGGCTCATGGTTTTAGAAGTTTCAGTCCATGGTCGGCTCACTTGAAGGCAGGAAGAACATAGTGGAAGAGCCCAGTGGAAGAAAGCTGCTCATGTCATGGTGACCAGGAAGCAGAGAGGAGCCAGCGAGAGAGATATTAGACTCTTCCAGGTCACACCCTCCAAGGACCACCTCTAACCAGGTCCCACTTCCTAACAGCATACTCAGCTGCTGAACTCATTAGGTGATGAATCCACTGATAAGTCTAGTGTTCTGATGATCCAATCACCTTCCAAGAGCTTTGTTCTTGAGCACATGAGAATGAGGGTTAGCATTCCAGATCTAAACCATAACAACAGTGAAAGACTTCAAATTCCTTTGGAGGCCACCCAATCTTGACAGTAATTTACCTCATAGCATGATAGGTTGCAGTGCAAGGTAGGGCCTTTTTGACCACTAAACCGACTCCCAGCCACACAGATCAGAAGGAGAACCTTAGCCCTTCTCTCCCTTGAATGTGTCTGCTCCTCCCTAAACTTGCCCTCACGTACTCTTCTTTCTCCAATCTTTCCTGTGTTTGGGTACAAAGCTATTCTGATACTTTCTGCTCCAGGAATTCAGACTCCTGAGAAGACCCAAGTGGTGACTTGGATCTGTTCAAGTTTTCAGGCTCTTTCTGACCTTATGTTGCTTAATCCAAGCTAATTGTGAAATGAAAAGAAACAATACTTTCTTAACACATATTTAAATCCTTTGTAAATTAGTCTCACCTCCTGTTTCTCTTCAGTTTAGAAATGCTATCCTTAAATTCAGTCCTGCTGCCTTGGCTGTATTTTTTATCTTTTTCAGCACTGCATGGATTTTTCTGTAGGTGTTAGAAAAATCTAGATTCCAATTAACTTGACTGCTGATTGCTTTGTAAATCTTGGTGAGTCAGGACTTGTTCATAAATGATAATGAGAATTTTAAGCTTTTCCGAGCCTGGCAATACATGAGCAGAATTCAGATGAACTCATTAAAATGTATAGTCACTGAAGTTGTATGAATGGTTTGAAGGAGAAAGCTGTAAATAAATCTGGGGCTTTCTAGTTTTGTTTGTGGTTTTCAAGGGCAACTTTTGTGTTTTTTACCTATATGAAGATTTATTTAAATCTTGGTTCATCTCAGACTTGTATTTTTGGGCGTTAAACAAAAAAAAAAAAAGGAAAAAAAGAAGGAAATAGGGAGGGGAAAATGAAGGAAGGGGAGAAAGAAAGAAAGAAAGAAAGAAAGAAAGAAAGAAAGAAAGAAAGAAAGGGAAAAAAGGTTATATAAAAATTCCACAGTTAATTAACTGATCTCCTACCAGGAATTTGATCACAAAGACTAAGGAAAGAGTAGGATGGGAAAAGCACCCAACAGTTCTATTCTTTGTGCCTCCTAATTATACAGTGAAGAAATAGAAGATGTCACAAGAGTATGCACTTCAATAAACATTTGCCCAAGAAGATATTTAACAATCCACAGAAATCTCCCCAAAGGCCTCTAAGAAGCCTTCTGTCTGAGGTGCTTTCTGATTATAAAACATTTTCTGCATGGCTCACCCTCTTTTATAGGCAGTATCATTATCGCTTGTGGGTTTGGGGTTTTATTTTGCTTTTGCTTCTGTTGTAAACCTATGAGCTGCCTTCAAAAGTAGTCAGAGTGGCCTTTCAGGTATCACCAACACGAGGATTGGGCAGGCAGAGTCCTGTCCCATCTCTTTTGAAGAGCCTCTCTCCTCCAGTTTGCCTGCTAATAAACTTCCTCACTTTCCAGCCAGAACTTCCCATAGACTCTTTTGCTTCCCTTGAAAGTTGTCTTCCCTTGTCACCAGTGGGGTGACTGTGGTGTATTAGAAGTTTGCTCCTTTTCAGTGTGGTGAGGATGCGTCAGACTTTCTGAGACGCATTTGACTTTCCCTTGTCTCCAGTAGCGTTTTAAAAGTCAAAGGGAATGTCAGCCAAGTTTCTATTCAGCCAAGTGAAAGGACAGGAGGAAATGTCAGTAAGTCTGGTAATAGTATAACAATTTTGGTGAAATGCTTAAATGAAAAAGAAATATTCATCTTATGGTGATCATCCTGTTCCAAAAGAAATGAATTTACATTTTAAATACAGAATATCAATTAGATAACAAATAGCAAAATTCCAAATTATTGCCCTTACTGTCTGGACTGGTAAGTATTCTGTTGCAGCTGTGATTATTGGTAGAGAAATGTTTAAACTTGAAACATGCAGGTTAGAGTATAAGAAGAAGTTAGTTTCTGTATCTACCTTTGTGGGATTAAGGGCTTGACAGAATTATCTTACAGATAGTGGGATTCTACACTGTGGGGAAATAGTACTCTTTCTATGGCATTAGGCAATATGCTTTCCCTTTTTTTTTTTCTTTTTTTTTTTTTTGGTGCTGGGGATTGAACTCATGACCTTGTGCTTGACAGGCAGGCACTTATGCCACTGAGCTAAATCCCTAGCCATGCTTTTCCTTTTTGCCAGAATCAGTAGATATTTGATAGAAAAGATCTTCAAAATGGCATAGAAAATGTTATCACCTTGGGCAGGGAATTATGAAAAAGCTTAATTCCCCAGTTATGGGATTTTTTAACTAGATTCTATTGAGCAGGAACGAGTCTAATAAAGACAAGTCTGTTTTATTCTCCAAATGGATTACTGGAGATGATTGTCATATAAACTTCAGAGACTGCTTAAGTTTAGAGGATTCATCTTCTACTATTAGTACTTGAAGGCTTATGGCAAACCACAGCTATCCAGTCCTTAGCGTGAATTTCAGTGCCGTCACCTGGCAACTCTGTGGTAGCATACAAGCCCCTCAACTTCATAATATTCAGTGAAACTTACTGGTAACACACTTGAAGGATTATCATATGGATAACAGATTATGTACACAAAATACTCAGTACTGTATGGGCTCAGTAAGAGGCCAATAGGTAGCATCTATTACCATCATAATCACCCTGACATCTGCAATACATGTATGTTTTTCTTTTTAAAGAGATAGAGTGCAGGTAATCACATCACCACAGTCAGCTTGTAAAATGAAGGAAGTGTCTCCCAAATCAAGTAAACAGCCCAGATATTTATTTGCAGGTGGGTTTTAATATTTTTCCTATACAAAATGGCAGAAATAAATTATTTACAGTGAGAGATGATAAAAAGAGAAGCAGAAAATTTCCCATATTCTTGTGAATCTGTATAGTTTACCAAGGAATTCTGGGGAACCAAGTAAACCAATGGCTTGAAAGTAATTTCGTTTTAGAGAACAGCACCTTCCTTTCCCCAGCCTTCAAAAGTGAACCAACACTGCTTGTAAATTCCTTGCTCTGCCTGGTGCCCACTTCTCTCCCTATAACCACCAACCTCCAAGTCAGGTTTCCTGGCAAGGGATGATCAGTTTTCTTTTTTATTAAGCATCAAACAGTTTATTGTTTTCTTTCCATTTTTATTAGCACATCTTTGTAGTGCATAATGTTTACATTGCTTGTCTGGAGTTGGTGCATGCACATAACACATCTAAATTCCTTTTTATTCCTTTCCCTTCCTCTCCTCCTTCCTTCTGTCTCTTGATCCCCTCCCGTTTGAATGTGTCTCCCAACTTCCTGTTATCGGCTTTTTATTTTGTTCATTATTTCTGATTTGGGTTTCTCATATAAGAGAAACTATGTAATATTTGAACTTGTAAACTTGAGCTACTTGTAGAAAAATGGATGCAATTTGAGACCATATAATTATCAACTTTTATCAGTCAAACTCTAAGGTGCTTCTACTAGAGTTGAAAACAAAACTGTTTTATTTTGCCTGCTTCCTCATTCTTGTACAAACACTTGGAAAATTTACCCTCAGGGACCTCCTGTCATTGAAAATCAAAAGTATTGGGCTCCTTAACAATTCCCTTCATTCCATCCCAGAGCCAAGGACCTTTGGAACTTGGTTTTTACCCTGTTTTACAGCAGAGGAAATTACAGGGCAGAGTGATTATGTGACTTGTTCCAGGCTGATGGCTAGCAAATAGTAAAAACAATAGCTTACATTTGTTGAATGGTCCTTATAAGCCAAAAGCTGTATGTACTTTGTATATGATTTTAATTGTTCCTCAGACCAAGCGTGAGAGGATAGATAACACTTCTCTGCATTTTATGGAGATTAAAAAGAGCTTAGAATGCAGTGAGGAACTTGCCCAAGATAATGGCTCTGCAGCTAGAAGTCAGGTGGCTGGCACCAGAGGCCCTGTCAGTCCTTGACACTGCTGGTGGAACTGGGACTAGAACCCAGGTCTAAGGTACTCGCAGCTGTCCTCATTCCCATTTAATATCATTGCTGTAGGCCACTATAGTGAAAGATCAAGGCACATTTGTGGGAAGCTTGCGAACATTTATTCAGTGAATATTTATTGAATATATAGTGTAGTTAAAGATCTATGCTTGGTTCTTTGGGAATATAAAAGGAGATATGATCCCTGCTTTGTCCCCAATGAAATTAATATATCCTTTTCCTGAAATGGCACAGTGATGTCCGTAGAGTTAACACAATTCATGTCAGTTCTACTAAAAGCTATTGAATCTTTTGGAAATCTGAAGTACTTGAAGGATAAATTGAAAACAAATGTCATAAAATATGAATAAAGAATGCACTCAAATTAAATCCTGAGTAGGTTGTGAAAATAATATAATAGAGCTATATTGGCAGTATCTAAGAGCATGTGGGATCCTGCAGTGACTTTGTTTTCTGTTTTGCACCATTGTTTTTTAAGCAAGGGCCAGTCATCCATGCCATATTTCCTTGGTGTATGCAAGATTATTTGATGCCATTCCACCATGGGCTCGCATCTTAGGAGAAAAGGTTGGATGTAACGGGATTCCCAGGAGGAATTTCCCTAGCTTTGTTAAATTTTTCAAACTGATATTTATCTGTGTCTACTTTCATTGTTTTAAATAAAATCTTATAATTTTCAGAATTTCTCTGGTTTTATAATAAAAATTTCACTCAACTTTGATATCCTTCTGTAAGAATTCCAAGATGTTCTGCAGGGCCCTTGTACCTATTACCACTGCTATGCTTGGAGCAGAGAATGTTTAGATCTCCAAATTCCAGATGGCCATATTGAGGCAAGAAGTAAGCATTTGGCTCCTGGTTTTGGGACAGGAGCCTGTTTTGGCGACAGGATGTGTGTGGTGGGAACTGGGGACTTGAAGTGTCATTTCAGCTCCCTCTGTGCTATTCTGAGTCTGCCCAGAGCAGGTGTCACATTCCACCTGCATCTGACAGCATTTAAATTGTTGATGATAACATCTCTAAGCAACTAATGTTTGGCAACTACATGTGGTGTCCTAAGCATGGCCTAAGCTCCTGGAGATTTCTTAGTTCATCATCATGATCAGTTTATAATGTAGATATTTTTCATGCCTGGAAATTTGTCCAACATCACAAAACTGGCTCTCAACAGAGCCAGAGTCCAAACCAAAGTCTGTGTCACCTATCAATCAATTCTGGTCCATCAACCATAGGAACTGTGAGGTTCATGCAATGTGCGTGGAAGCAACTGTGAGGCTCTAGAGGGTGGGGACAAGAATTCTAGGGGAGACAGGAAATGTCAAAATATTAAAGGAGAGCCTCTGTGTGATATAGGCAATTTTTTGGAGGCAGATTTAACACCAATGGGGAGAAATGGTTGGGAGCAGCATGTTGATGCAATACAGAAAGGAGTTTTCTACAGTAACTGTTAGTCAGCTTTGCATCACTGTGACTAAATGCTTGACATGAACAATTCAAAGGTTCAGGCTTGTAGTTTCAGGCATTTCTCTCCATGGTCAGCTGGCTCAGAGAAAAAAGGTAGAATGGTGTGGCAGGGGACAGCTGCTCACCTCATGGTACCCGGGAGCTGAAGTGAGAGAGGAAGAGCAGAAGAAAGAGACATCTTTCAAAGCCACACCCCAGTGACTCACTTCTTCCAACTAAGTCCCATCTCCTAATAACCCATCCAGCTATGAATTTATCAGTGGTTCAATCCATTGATGAGGTTAGCACTTTTACAATCCAGTCATTTCTCTAGGCACCTTACAATCAATCCAGTTGACAACCAAGGTTAACTGTCACAGTAACGGTGTGACATGGTATGTTAAGGGGACGGTTTGCCTATGTTTGGACCACTTGCTATGTATGCACACTAAACTTAACCTCTCTGTGCTTTGGTTTCCACATCATTATGCTGTAAATACAATGCTACAGTTTTACCTGAGGACTCATCATTAATTGGTTCTTGGATATGCAACATGTTCCAAAACTGCTGAATTCCACACAAATTGTTTTGGTTGGGCAGAGTAGCAAGTCGCATGCCAATCGACACCAAAAAGTTCTAGCTTGTGTACTGAGCACCAAACGAGTACCAGGACAAAATTTTTTGTATGCAAATGCATCCACTATCAGATTCAATGAGTTTCAATGTAGTCAAGTTCCTCCTTCCATCTCTAGATCCCCTGTTCCTATTATTATCATTAATTCATGTTTATGACATACAAAGATTATACTTATTGAGGGTAGTTGGTATGAAGAGGGGAAGGGACTAAAGATAACCAAGAAATATTCAGTACATGCGCTGCTTCCTAAGATGAATGTCATTGTCATGCACTCCAAACATATATGAATGCAAAAGCAGTTCACCAAGGAAGTTATAATTGTATCCAAATGTATCTGTTTTCAAGATTAATGAATTAATACATTTAAAGAATAGTGCTTGGCACATTTCAGATACTCAGAAAGTGTTAGTGTTGGCTTTATAAACATGATGGTGTTCTTGGCTTGCTCTCAGCCAAATATAAGAAGCACTTATAGAAAACTAATCACGACAAGATCAACAGTAGCAGCAACATTAGTAGTCAGTGGGCAAGACATAATTAAACTCCAGAGCCCACACTCTCTAGCTACTTTTATGTGCTTTAGTTGATTACTGGTTTAAAAGATACACCAGAGTTATGTATTCCCTCTGGAAAACTTGGTAGCTAAGTATTGTTTCATTTTACAGATGAGAAACTGTGGACACAGACAGGTTTAGATAGTTTGCCAAGTATGATCAGTAAATGCTTAAAAAGTTATGGTTGGAATCTAGGTCTTTCTATATTCACTGTTGAAAGTATTTCAATAATTGTGCAGTGGTGATGCAGAGTTTTTTTTGTAAGTTCTGCAATTAAGCGGCATCAGAAATTATTACAAGTTTTTTTCACTTCCTAGGCATGTCCTTAAAATTTACAAGTCAGTCATTTACTTAACATGGACAATAAAATGACATTTGCAGAGTAAATAGAACAATCCAAGATTTTCAACAAAAAGTTACAGTGACCCTGTAGCTTACCACAAAGAAAGCTTTCTTATCATATTATAATGTCATGTGATCTGAAGATAATTGCAAAGCAGAATGATTTTCAAGATCCAGCATTGGGTCTGTTAATATTAATGCAGCCAGACACACCAAAATCACCAGACTAGAATTGTCACTATCCCTTTAATGGGTGTCATGGTTTTGACCCACACGAACACTGACTTTGTGTATTCTAGACTGCGGTGACATAATGTCCTACTTATTTTTGGATCTAAATTTTTCAAACACTATTACTATAAAAATACTCTAAAATAGATTATTTCTTCTGGCTTTCCTTCAGAAAGACTGAATAAGGAAAGTATGATGCTGATAAAACAGGCCAAAATGTTGATAAGATGTCTGTGAATGTTGTGGGATATAGTAAAATGTAAATTGTCCTCTTTCTCATAAAATAATGTGAGGCCACGAGTCTAGGTGTTGGCAATTCATGTGAATAATAAGTAACTGTTGAAAAAGGTTGCTTGGCTTTGAAATTGATTGCAAGGGTTAGCATTTTAAAGCCTTTTCTCAAATCCTAGTTCTTTCAGCTTTGCTATTTACCTCCCTGTTCAGATTATGCTGCCTGTCTCTGCTCATTGGCAATCCCATTAACTTTTTAGTCTCCTTTTGTCAATTGTGCTTGTGTTTCCAGTTATTCTTGCTTACTTTCCCAATATGTGCTGAAAATTTACAGAGTGTAATAGAGAATGATAACTAAAAGAACAATTAGCTATTTCTTCATGTTGTGCTAAATAGAAGTTGTCAAGCAGAACAAGTTGAGAACTGACTATACAAATGTTTGAACCTAAACTGGCATAGATATTGTTTAATAATTGTTTTTGTTTCTCATGACTAATAATGCTATCATTACCCATTATCCCTATTGAGAGACATGGGAATTAAATAGATACAGATCAAAAACTCACTTTCTGGTAAGAGCTAAATTGGAAGGAGGAAATTGTCCTTTCATTCCATCTATAACAGTGGCCCTTTTCTGGACATTCTGTGACACACATATATCCCGTAGGTGGTCTTACACAGTTAGAAAGATTCGAGAATCAATAATCTTTAGGCAACTGCTAAAGCTACCAAGACGAATGACACTGTCCAAGAAGAGAAAACCAAGAAATGTAGTTGGCTGTATGGTGTGACTTAGAAGAATAATCATATAAGGGATAAGACAGAAAGAACTCAGGAGGAAAACAGAGAAGGCAGGGCAGAAGCATGGTGGGTAGCAGAGCTGTAGCATCAATGAGGGGAATGAACCATGAGAGAGAAAAGGGGAGGAGCTGTGTGTCACGTTCAGGTGGAGCCTGCACTGCAAGTACTGGGGTGTGTTCCTGGGATAGCAAGTAGGGGGTGATCACTGACCTGGGAGATCATCAGATCTGAGAACTGAAGCGAGACTGTGAGGCCACTGGACAAGAAGAGAGAAACTGAGACGGTGGCCGGGGAACATTCTTTGGGGCAGACAGCTGAGGAGGGAGACTAGATTAAGGAGGTGAGGAAAGGCATTAATCTGAGGGAGCCACACAGTCTGTGGAAGACTCTTCTTTAGGCTAGGAATATTTTTTCTATCTTTGGAGAAGACTGCTAGAAGAAAAGGCAACAATAAGAGAGGTTAAAAAGGTAGACTGAGTCTTGGAAGTTAGGAAAGGATGATTTTGAGAAGGAAGGAGACACATCTTCAGAGCAATGATAGGCAGTAGACGCAGGAGGAGGTAAGTAACAGTGTTATTCCTGAGAATCCCTAGTTTCTCCATGCAGTAACAGGCAAGGATGTCTGAGAATCTGAGAATAAGTGGAAGCAGGGCTACATAGGAAGTACGAGAGAGAGGAGAGAGAGAGACAGAGACAGAGAGAGAGCGAGAGAGACAGAAAGAGAGAGAGACAGAAAGAGAGAGAGAGAGAGAGAGAGAGAGAGAGAGAGAGAGAGAGAATGTGTTGAAAGGTTGGATTAGTTGCTGAGGGTACAGGAAAGGACCTTGATCTCATTGCGGCTTTGCCTGAGTTTAGAAGCCAGAAACATAGAAGGAAGCCACATGTTCCACTGGGTGATCAAAGAGTTAGAAGCTTAAGAAGCCCCAAACCAGTATCTCACCCTGAAGGGTGAGAGAGAACTAGATAGGCTAAGTATTGGACTATGAAATGGAATAGATTTTCCACGTTATCACTGTAAGTAAGACAAGGTTCAGAGTGGGTTTTCAAAATATGGCCTGGCCTTAATAGGGAGGTAAAATATGTATCTCTACTATGGCCTGATTTCAAAGATGTTAAAAAGCAGAACAACCTGAAAAGTTCACCCCTACAGGAGTCTGAAATTCTATTGGGGGATACTTTACAACTGGCCTTTAATTTATAATAAACTAGATTTTAAAAAAGACATTTGTTGGGGGGTATTTTAATCTCTAATACTTTTTCCCTAAACATGAATGGAAGATAACAAGGGGCCACTTTCAGAAGTAACTATTGGTTGATGCTGATGGGGTAGAAGCAAGTGGAGAGAGTAAATGCAGGCACTGAGTGTGAGAGAGACTAAAACTTTAGCTGCTAAACTGAATTGTACTTTGTCCCATTTTCCTAAAAGCAAATTTAACCTAAAATACATAACATCTTTGTGAATGCAAGATAATGGTCCTGCAAGCGCCCCACTAGGTTGTTATATAGAGAGATATACAGAGTTTTGGGGTTTAGAAGTGCAGAGAAACATGTTTGATAATGAGCAATACATTTGAATTAAGTAGATTATCATTGGAATCGGCTTTATAGTATATCTCACTGCCCAGAATTGCATATTACACAACTTTTAAAACCCTGGTTTTTTAACTTAAGAAATGAAAGTATGAACTATCTTAATTCCCACAGGAAAACTGAGAGTGGAATTTGATATATATATATATATATATATATATATATATATATATATATATATATTTTAACAGAGAAGTAAATAAAATGAATCTCTGAGAGAAGACTTTCTGCCTGAAGAAAGCAAGGCTCTTAGCAAATTTTAAATGAGTATGGTTAAGGAGAGTAAAATAGAACATAATGGAAAGAAAAATGCAGAAAGAAAAATAATGCAAAGTTGGGCTGAAATGGGTTGGATTTTACATTTGTGAAAGTGTTTAACCAAAATATACACAGAGTTTGTGTTTTGATTTTAGTATTTATTAGGTAGGACTTTGGTCGAAGGGTAGGGAAGGACCTACTTAGTAAATCTTAGGTTGTTTAATAACTGTCCAGTCTGGGGGGGGGGTGTGCCTATAATTCCAGCTACTTACAAGGCAGATTGAGAGTTCCAGTCCAGCCTACACAATTTAGTGAGACCCTATCGCAAAATAAACAGCTTTCTACACATGATGCATCAAGACTAAGGCCACTGAGGAAAGGACAGATAAAGCAGTCAAAGGAAGAGGCTGACACTTCAAAGAGGCTTTTTCCTCACAGGAATATACAATAAATGATTTAAATGTATTTCTTTTGTGGGGGCATTTGGGTTGTTTCTATTTTATAAACTATTACAAATCAACTTGTGATGAAAAGTAGGACTTAAAGCTTCTTTTTTCAGTGCCATTATTTTAGGACAGATTTCCACATTTCTAAGGTTTTTGAGACATATGGTCAAGTCTCCCTTTAAAACTTAGCGTGTTTAAAAGTGTTTAAAAGCCCTCATGAAGGAATACTTGATTATAAAAGCTAATTTTAAGGACTATTTTAAAGTTCTGAATTTGGACTTTTGCACTAAACTCCTATCTATAATATAATGAAAAAGACGAACTTCTCTTATATGCCATCTGTGAAGGAATTTGTGCCAAATTATCCAAATGGATCTTTTTCTTTTTTTTTTAATTAAAGGAAACCTAAGAGACAGGAAATACCATGTGCTTTGTTGCACTAGTTTTATTCCAGCTAAAGCGTAAGTACAGCATCACGTGGAATCTGGCAGAGGTCATCAGGTGAAAATTCCAAAAAGACCAAATGTGTTCAGGGCATGTTGGAGACTCCTCTTGATTGGACTAATGTTCAAGTGGGGACTTTTTCATGTAGTAGATTCAGAGCCATTGCTGGAAGCTAGGATAGGCCATAAACCCATCTGCTTAACTGTTGCTGCTGTCACTGTTTTATGTGGTGGATTTTAGCTCCGAAGACCTCAAGGGTAGCTTGATATTCTATGAGGCTGTGTTTGGCTTTGTAGGAAGTCATTCGTAAGACTGAATAAGGGAGTGATATGGGCCAGAGATTTGGGATTAGGCTTAAACCTTCTACCATTCACTGGCCATTTGACCTTGGAGAAGTCATTTCACTTGGAACCTTGGTTTTAATTTTCTCCTCTGCAAATCAGTAGCCTACTCTGTAGGCCCAGTTGTAAGGTTAGAAGGAACATTGTCTATGAAATACTTAGCACGATTTCGCTTCTGAGTCTTTTGGGTTTTTTTAATACTTCAGGTGCACCCCAATGATGTGAAGTCACATACATATGTACATGCACACACATATACACACACAGGCACATGTGTGCGTGCACACACACACACTATTGCAACATATTTTGCAGTAGCAAAATATTCAAAACAACTTAAATGTTTATTGGTAGAAAACAAATATAATTCATCTGTGCCTAGGGGCTCTTGTTACTGCCAAAGTGTGAAGGCAGCAACAGGAGAGTTTTGTTTAATAACACTGATGTGAGAGGTATCCCCATTGAGAAAGTGCAGTTCTGTCTATTGGCACTGTATTGTCATCAGATATAATTTCAGTAGGTGCATATCTTACCTCAAATGCAATCATTCGATAAATATTTAAGTGTCAGCTTTTGACATTCTTATTTCAAGTTTAAAATTTAAAAGTTGCATTCGTTTTGATATGTAGTCTTTTGGAAATAACTTCAAATGCTGCTTCATCATATGGATGTGAAATTCTTACAAAAGCTCTCATAGAAATCCTCCCGCACATGCTCAAGAACACTCTGTACTTGGTCATGTAACTTCTTGGCATATAAAGCTCCTATAGGAATGTCTTGTGAGTAGCAGGGAAATAAAATTTAACATTAGGGTCTGGATATATGAGAGTATTAAAAAGACATTTTGGCAAGTATGTGCTTCATTTTATAAGTGAAAGGATCTATGGCTTTTATCCAGGGTTTAAATATCTGAAACAGTACAAGTCTGTCTTGGTAAGTATAGAAATATACCTCTGGTGATGCATAGGAAACACAACTTCAGCGAATATTGTACTCTGAGCCTGTTGGCCTCACAGAGGTAACCCTACAACTCTGAGCTTCAGGTCCAGCAGCTGGTCCTACAATAGCTGCCCCTGAGTAACAGAAACCTCTCTTTCGGACTCTTGAGTTTCTGTAAAGAAAAAAAGACAGGCTTCTTTTACCCATTTGTTGCACTTACTTACTTCAAATGAAATTAATTTGCCTAGTTAAACCAAAAACAAAGTGGAAAATACAAAATAAAAAGAGTGGAGGTAACACAGTGTTATTAATAAGCAGTGTATTTACAAAGAGTTTGTTAGTCCATCCTGACTGCATAATTAGTTATTTACATACATTTTTTTCTGGCACTTAATGGTTGACTTTTAAAAGTCCAAATAACCTAAACACACTCAAATTTGTTTATTTCCAGTTTTGTGTTTCTACATGTGTCTTAGTTACTTTTTTCATTTCTGAGACAAAATACTCAATATTCAAAGTTAAAGGATGAAAGGTTTATTTAGCTCACAGTTTGCAGAGGTTTCAGTTCATAGTTGAGGTTTCAGTTCATAGACTGCAAGGCAGGGTGGCAAGGCAAAGGGGTACTGCAGAGGAGAATCAGTTATGGGAGGCAAAAGACACCAAGCAAGCAAGCAGCCAGTAACAAGTGACAAGACACCTTCTGTCCCTTATATCTTCCCCAGGCCACCCACCCTTAGGGGGTTGACACTCATACCCTTAATCCTAGTACCCTCAATCCTAGCATTGTACCGTGAATACACTCTGCCATCACACACTTGATCCCAGGCAAACTATGGCAAATCAACCAGTGGACTGATTTAGTCCCACACTCTATATCCAGCTACCTCTGAAAAAGCCCCCACCTATGAGATTTTGAAGCAATCTAGATCCAAGCCATAAAAATATGTGTTTAAGACTATGAATTCTTTATACTTGCTTAATCTACATTTTCCAAACAATTTTTAATTTCAAAATGAATTATTTACCATTTTATGTTATTATAAAAGCAATACTTTCAGGAAAAAATGAAAACAATGACAATCCTTTTGTAGGACAACCTAAAAATATCTATCAAATAAAACAATACAACATTTCTCTTGATTAAGTAATTTCACTTGTAATTATTGTATCCTACACATCCTTTCCCACAAGTGTGAGATGACATTTGTAAAGTTTTTTACTGCAGCATTTTGTGTCTTGCAGTGGCAGATGACTAAAAATAACCTAAGTGTCCAGCATGATTTTGGTGACCTTCTGTCCACAAGACTGTTTGGGGGCAGTCTTCATCTATGCTATAGGTAGTAAAAGCATACCTTTCCTTCCCAAAGTATCTCAATTTGTTCAAAAATTATGTATTTATGCTAATTTTATTCATGTCGTACCATGGAATACCAAATAGTAATAAAAATAAATAATGACTCTTTGTCTTTGATTAATTTAAAAGAAAAAAACCAAGATTTCTTGCTTTGATTTTTAAATAAATGAGAGAGAATGTGGAATATGTGAAAGAAAATTTCATACATAAAATATTTGTGCAAATCTATATGACACTGAAAATATTAGTTGCATTAAGGTTGAGAGTCTGGGTGACTGGAGGGGAAAACTAGAAGTGGAACTTTATGATATAGCTTTTTCTGTATTTTTTAACAATATTCTTTTTTTAGCTTGTAAATTTCAAAAGAATTTTAGAAAGAGAAAAAGATTACATATAATTCATATATATTTTTTAAATAGCTTTAAAAAATTATCTACCCTCATGCAAACACTTTCTATTCTGAGTTGTTCAATTTAAGTGATTTTTATAGTCCTGTTTTTAAATAGTTATAATTTGGACTATAAGATGGAGCTTCTCCCAATCATTTTAAAGCCTAATACAACTGTGTATTAACAGAAATGGATATAACAGTTTACAAAATAAGTATATGCCATAGCAGCCCCACTTTGTTGAACATTACATTGTTTTCTAATTTTTAACTGTGTGGAAGTGGACATTGTTTTACAAAAATCTCTGTGAATTATCCATGTGTATGCCTTTGGGTCAGATTCCTAAGAGGCAAATTGCTGAACTGAAGAAATATAAAATCCTGTTTGGTGCATTCATCTATAAATCACCCTTCTAAAAGATAATGCCAAACTGGCTTGTACCCTCGCTACCAGGAGTGGCCTTGAGATTGTTGCTTCTTTGTACCTATTCATCTTGGCCAATTTGATGGTTAAAACTATTCTATACTGTTGTTTTCATTGGCATTTAAATTTTGGGGGCAAGTTAGATTCCCCTTCTGTGTATTTATTATTTATCAGTCTACATAAAAGCTAACAAGAGAAAAATAATGTTTTAGCAGGATTGAAGCTTTAAAGGAATGTTTTGGGAGGAGGGGGCTGCACTTACTTTTTTTTCTGTGTGTTATCTAGATACTCAAATTAAGAGCTGCTTTTAGAAATGTCTAATCTAAAATGATTACGTAAGCCTATAGGCCAGCTGCTGTGTTATACCCGACTGTTCCTCTGAACATGAGGACTGTTTACCATATCCTATTTCCTATCCTATAAAAGTGTCTTGCTTGGTCTCCAAAACTGACAGAGCCTAAGATCACCATTTCTGCTTCTTGCAGTGGTATTGTCTTAGGCAGGAGAGGCCTTAAAAGTTAATTGTAATTTTCAGATTTATTTGAACTCACAACAGGACGTGGCACTCTTATACACAGAGCAAGGCAATTCTTTCTGTTGGATGGTTTTATCTTACTCTGCTCTGTCAGTGGCGTTGAGTCAGATGTCTCTTGACATAGTCGCGCAGTCCATCTGGCTTACAGCCGGTCATCGTTAACAGCAATCTGCATCATGTATATATGTCTAAACATCAAACAAAATCAACCTCTTTTGATGTCTTTCTCAATCAGTCTTTAGTTTCAAAAATATTCTTTACAGTGCTGAGTATAACAGGAAAATTGGTTTAAACCCCCAACCCCGACTCAAAGAGTGTTTTAAGGGATTGAAAACATGTAACTGATTCACAGGACACTTGACCTGGGCTGACCACGTTTCTCTCGCGTCTTTTCAGTGCGTGCAACATCCATGCAGCGTTGTCCATTGCTCCACACTTCTGGTCCCTGATGCCTGGCAATACTGTTTCCATTGAAGGCTTTTCTGTTACCCTCCCAGGGCTGCAGGGGGCGCTGTTCCCAGGGGCAGTGTTCCAGCAGCTGACTGGGATTTATCAGGAAAGCATGGAGTAGGCAGGAGCCTCATTTAATTTTCCACCAGTAACACTGTGAGGCAGGTAAGCATAATTTACATTTTATACATGAGGTCACTGAGACTCAAAGCCGATGAAGGAGGAGACAGCATTTTCACGCTCCACATGTTATAGTTTTTCTCACCTCATAGCAGGTGTCCTGTAGAGCGGAGGTCCCCTACCTATTTGGTACCAGGAACTGGTTTTATGGAAGATTTTCCACAGATGGGGATTGAGTGGAGTGGGTTCAGGAGCAACCTAGATCCCTTGCACAAGCAGTTCACAATACGATTTGTGTTCCTATGAGAATCTAGTACTGCTGCAGTAATGTGAGCATTAGGAAACAGCTGTGAATACATCTGAAGCCTCACTTGCTCCCCACCACTGATCTCCTGCTGTGAGGCCTGGTTCCTAATAAGACACAGACCAGTATTGGTCTCAAGCACAGGGACTGGGATCACCTGCTGTAGAACAATTAAGTAAGTTTCATGACTGTTTCCAAAGATCATTGGTCAATACATAAAAATAGACCTTAAATGTCCATAGAACAAGTACTGTCACCCCCCTTCCCTAACTGTGTACTTGAAAAGCATTCAAAAGATCAAAGAAAGGAGAGATTTAGAAGGCCACACTTTGAACATAGAAATAAAAAGGCAAGAAGACAATTTAAGAAATCTTATATATTTGCAAATTATGAAACATACTCCTTGATAGCCCTGGCATCAAAAAGGAAACCCAAGTGAAAGTTAAAGTTATTAGGACAGATGTTGAAAACAGGATTTATTTTGTTATCAAAACTTCTAAGAACAGTACAGTCTAAACACAGAAGTGAATACAGCACTCAAAGGAGATTTTCTATTCTCTTATTAAAGAATGGAGAAACAGGACAACTTCTTATTCAGCTTAGGGAATAAAGAAGAACAAAGTAAACCTAAGAGCTAGCAAGAGTAAATTAATAAGGATAAAGCTGAAATTTAAAGAAAGAGAACAGATAAATAAATTGAAAAGCACATGCTTGGAAAGACCAATAAAATAAATAACCTCCTTGAAAGCCCGATTAAGGGGAAAAATGAGATAGTAAGAATATAAAACAAGGAAAAATAGAAGTGGGAAACCAATTGAAACAAGATTAATTAAAATTATTTTGAGACTTGTATCAAACAATCTCATGTCAAGAAGTTTGAAATCAGCTAAAAAGAATGATTTGTTAACAAAATGTGAATTATCAAAATTTAAACCCCAGAAATAGAAACCCTGACTATGTCAATTACTATAGAAGAAATGAGATAAACAACTAAGGAGTTAGCACTGGTGAGGACTCCAGAACTAGACAGTTACAGAGCTAAGCTTTAAAGGATAAATGCTAATATTATTTCTGCTTTGTTCAAGACTAATTGACAAATTTAAATTGTATATGTATGTAAGGCATACAATATGATGGTCTGTGCATAGTAAAATGATAACAGTAATCAAGGTAATTAACACAGTGTGATTATATAATATTTTTCTCTCTCTGTCTTGCTTATTTCACTTAGCATAATGCCCTTGGGTTCATCCATGTTGTCATAAATTATAGGATTTCCTTTGTTTCTTAAGGCTGAATAGCTTTTCATTGTAAATACTCCATGTCTTTTATCTATTCATCTGGAGGGGCACTGGAACTTGGGTTGCTTCTATATTACGGCTGCATTGAATCTTGCTGCAATTAATATATTATTTAAACTACTCAAAATGATTTTTAAACACTGAAAACACGCAATGCACTAGCCACCATGCTAAAATAGGGGGTACATGAACAGTCTGAACCTACACATGATCACCCGTGCTATAATGAAGAATGAAGTCATAGGCTTTACCCATAAGGCAAAGTCTGTGCATATAGCTCCTATCATGGTAGCCCAGGCAGGGCCGTGCCAAGAGAGAAAAATGCACGGTGCATGGTACGTGGAAGACTCCATGGAAGCTGGTGTTTGAGCAGGTCTCTCGGGAATCCTCTTCAGAGGCTTGATGTGCACTAACTTTTATTAACCCATTTAAACATTATTCAGAGCCCATTGATTTGCTTGATTGCTGCATCTTGAGGCTGATCAGGTTTATGTCTTTATATCCCATGTGCTAAAATGTGCCAGGAGTTAGTGATGTGATAAAGAACAGGGGCTCTGGAATCATACTGCCTGGATTTGATTCCTGGTTCCACCATTCATTAACTGTGTGCCCTTGAGCAGGTTGTTTTATCTCTGTATATTTCACTTTCCCTTGTGGAAAATGTATTCTTGTAGGGCTGAGGGAAAGCTTAACTTTGTAAATATACATCATTTGGTTAGAATAATTTGTGGCACAGAGAAAGTACCCAGGAAGGAAGGTACAATAATGAAAATGTTGATATTTAGAATCATTTTCACTATCATCTTTGTCACTGTAGATGCAAGGAAGATGCAGAGAAGATGCAGGGGAAAGTTTACGGCTTTTGAATCTGACTGGCATACTTCTTAGCTTTGTCATGGACACCTGTATGACCTTGGAATATAACTGAATTTACTTCTTGTTGTATTGTGGTAAAATATACATAACATAAATTTTACTGTTTTAACTTTTGGTTTACAGCGCTAAGGACTGAGGCTGGCATTTTTAAGTACATAGTTCAGTGGCAATAAATACATTCAATTGTGGGGTAACTATTGCCATCATTCCTTTCCAGAACTTTTTCATCATTCTAGACTGAAACTCTGTTCCTTTCAAACGATGATTGTGCTGAACTCATTTTAAATGTGATCTCTCCCTATGTCATATATTCAGACTCAGAGCTAGGTTGCTGGAATTAAATGTGGTTGAAATTGCAAAGCCTCAAATTTGTTACAGGGCCTCAGTATTTTTTGTCTTTAGGTACATGTCAATATATTTTTAAAAATCCAAGAGGGGTTTCAAGATAGGGTCCTTCACAGCCACCTGGGTGGCCCTCTACATTCCAGTATTCACTCTTTCACCCTTCTCTCCCTTCCTGGTGACTTTTTTCCTCAGATATGTTGTTTTGTGAACATGAGCAGCATATGCAATGTGTTAACTCCTTTTAGATGCCAAGAATGTGTTACGTGCTATTTGGGAGAGATAAGTTGCCCATTAGATTTATTGTATAAATTAGGCCAAACATTAACTTGCATAGGGGAAGCCAATGTCCGTGGAAAATTTATTATTTTGAATATATTTTTTACAAACATTCCTTGAAGACAAAATGTGGTTTCCACTTGTGTATGATTACTGAGTTGAGAATGTAGAATTATTTAAAGGAAGACTTTCCTCCACACCTTTTTTGAATTACAGAGGGAAAAATAAACTGCAATCATGAAGGCAGCCCCAAGTTGGATTAAGAACCTAATGAACTTGAAAGGATAAAAAGAGTGGTGGTGACATTTCAACTGGATTCTTTTTGGTTTTTTTTTCTTTGAATTCTTTTTTCCTCTTCATTTATGTTTTAGTATCAGCAGATACTTTTCAGTGAACTTTTCTTCAGCTGAAAATGTTAAGTACTTAAATCATTCAGGTCATGGTCTACGTGGATGAGTGCAAAGGTTGCTTTTGGCTTTTTACTTTGTGGCATTTCCTTTCTTGCTAGCTCAGTATCCTTCTCAGTAGAGAGGTTGTGACCTCTAAATCAGATAGAGGTGATGGTATTTGGATCTATTGATATGGCTCCTTCACCACACACTCATTTAGATCCTAAAAGCCTGTTTCTTTTTTTAAAATGTCATCCACATGCCTGCCCTAGACTATGAAAGACTTTGTTCCTGAAGTCACTCCTAACTAGTAAATCATTGTCCTAACTTGCAACCCTGGAGACACGAGTGTGAAATGTGTCCTTTCTTGTGAAGCTTAAAGGATTCATAGAGGAATCCAGCCCTTGCTATTTGACTCCCATTAACCTTGTACACCTTGGGGTTGGCACTGGAGAGGTAGGAACTGAAGGAAAACTGACAGTGTGGGTGACAGGGCCACATCGAAGTGTGATAACTATCTCACTCTTACTTGAGTCTTATGTTAAAGTCTGACCCCTATTTCAGTAGTTCATCTGGCTCAGCATTTCTGAACCTGTGTTTTGTGAAATTAGAAAGTTGACATTAAAACTGAGGATTCAGAAGCTCTTATGGAAAGAGTTTATTACTATGAATTTTTGCAGAAATGTGACACAAAGCACTGAAGCCTCTGGTTTGTAGAATATTGCATACCACAGTTCTCTCACTTATTTCCTCTAGAATCTCACAGGACATATACTCCAGAACTGTGCACTGTGATAAAAAATGAATTTTATGAGTTCAGTCTCTGGCACCAAAAAGAAAAAAAAGAAAAAAAAAAACAAATCTTGTGACTGATAAAGGAATTTTTGTATTAAAATATATAGTAAAAGTTACCATTTTAACAAGTTTAGGTATATAGTGCAGCAACATTAAGTATGACACTGTTGTACAGTTGTCACCACTGTCTATATGTCTAGTCTATTCAGGCTGCTATTAAAAAATACTAAAAATGGAGACAGGAAAGATGGCGAACCTAGAGGTAGCAGTATATGGAGCCTCTCTGAGAGAGACAGCTCAAATACCAGAATAGAACACCCAGGAGAGATCCAAACAGAGGGAGATGGACTCTCTCAACCCAGGAAGAAACTAAAGGGAAAGAAACTGCTTGAATATGAGGTCCCAGGGCTACCATTAGAGAAGTTAAGATCAGCGAGCACTGCACTCTGGCCAAGCCGCCTGAATTTGTACCCGAGATCGACTTGAGCGACCGAACCTGCACCGATGCGACTGACTTGAGCAGCTGGAGCGTGGAGCTGAACAGCCTTGCATGTGGCTTGCCTGGAACCGGCCCTGCACACAACCCACCCAGAGGCACCATGAATTCGTGCTGCAGCTGCACCGAGGTCAGAGGTCAGGGAGCCCAGCAGTTCTCGGGCACCGGCATCAACACGTGGTGAGTGATGGGAATGGGACCCTCGTGCAGGAAAGGAGCAACCAACTTGATGACATATTGGAGTTGGGCAGGAAAGTCCTGGCTCTGTAAGGAAGCGGCTTCAGTTGGTTGCTTCCCTCGCAGAGCGGATTGGAGGGAATCTGCTTGGACTGGGCTGGGACCCAGTGGGTCATCACAAATCAATTGGTTCCCTGAGGGCGGTGCACACTGACACAGTGAAGGCCCATGAAGGTCTACTGGCCTGGAGGGGAGGAGCCAGTGTATACTACCCTTGCTTGCACTTCACTCTCTGATAGCGGATGGCCCCTAGCCTGCGTGGTCTAGAAGAGCCCTAACCAACAAGAAAAGGGGATGGGAATTACACTATACACTTGTATGGAAGGAACCAAAAACATGACGAGAGGGAAAAATAAGAAAAAGCCCCCAGCCCCCAAACCTGAGAATATTGATCCAGGAGAGGTAAATATAAAAGAGATTAAGGGCAACAAACATGCAACATCAAACACAGCATCAGCAGACATAAAGAGATATCTTCGGGACCTCGTAAACAAGATCAAAACTGAAATATTAATTCAAGTTAAACAAGAGATAAGTAGATGAATAAAAGAAAGGTTGGGTACCTCTCAAGAAGACACAGACAAGAATGGAGGAACAGAAGAGGAGAGAAACGTTCAATGAAGAATATAAAAAAAACCTACAATTCATGAAGCAGATTCAAAGAGATTACCAGCAAACTAAAGACTTCATAGAAAGTTGGCAAAATGGCTTGAAAGAAACCAAAGATAGACTATCAAAAATTGAACACAGGCTTGTAATGTGTGATCATGAAAGGGAAGATCTTTTAAAAATAACAAGAGAGCAGGCAGTAACCATACAAAGGCTAGAGGACGACAGGAGGATCTATAACTTAAGAATAAAGCATGTGAATGAAAAAGCAGGAGTCAAAACAGAAGAACTCCAAAGGCTATTCACAGATTGTTAAGGAAAACTTCCCAAACACAGAAAAAGGAAATGATATGCAGACGTATGAAGCATACAGAACTCCAGCCACCTACAACCAAAACAGAGCTACACCCACACACATAATAATCAAGATCCCAGAAATTCAATATAAGAACAGAATATTAAAAGCCATCAGAGAAAAGAAGCAGATCACCTATTAAGGAACACCCATCAACTATATAACACATGTTGAAATAAACAACTACTTTGAAAAAAAAAAGAGACACTACAATACCCAGTGCTGATTCCATAATGTCATGATGTGAAGTCCAGCAAAACTATCACTTTTTGTTCAAAGTGATCTTAGCTTGCTTTGCCTTGTCTAAGTTCAACACAC